>JAYDZG010000025.1:8116197-8143975 GCA_034509265.1 Microcambeva bendego
TGTTAAAAAGGGATAGTTAATAATAATATATAATGATAATGATAATAATAATAATAATAATAATAATAATAATAATAATAATAATAATCATAATAATAATAATAATTATTATTATTATTAATAATAATAATAATAATAATATTATAATAGTTTCAATTTATTTAGTGCCTTTAAAGAACCCAAAGACGCTTTGGCAGAACAGGTAAGATTTTAATTGAGATTTGAATGAGGACAGAGAAGGAAAGTCTAGGAGAGATGAGACAGTCAAGGGTAGAGAGTTCTGAAGGTGAGGGGCAGCAAAGCTGAAAGATCTGCCACCAGTGTTTTTTAGTTTAACTTGTTGTATTTTTACAATGGTTTCAGTAGGATGTATATGGTAACATGACACAGAAAAGTGCTGTGATAGTCCACTTACTATGTATGAAATTATTTAGAGTTTTAAGATTAGACTTTTGAGTCCTTTCTCTGATTATACAATGTAATGTAGCACATATTCATTTTCAGCCAGTGCCGCCACTAGATGTTGATCCAAAAGAGCCAGAGTACCTGGAGGCAGAGAGACGCTACATCATCCCTGATGGGGTCCGGCCTGTTCTGAGGAAATTCAGGATAGAGGTACATTTTAAATAACTTTATTTATTTATCACAAATCGTGACATAAAAATGATTCTCCAGAAATGAAAAAGAAAAACAGTAAGCAAATAGAAAAGTTTGTTAATGTTTTGAAGGATCTGAAGCCTTTTTTAAATAGGTCTTTTTTACATGGCAGGTGTTGTATTGGGGGCTGAGAGATCTGAAGCGTGTGAACCTGTTCGAGGTGGAGAAACCTCAGGTTCGGATGGAGTGTGCTGGGCAGCTGATTGAATCAGAGGAGATTGCAAACTACAAGCAAAATCCCAACTTCAGTGAGATTGTGAAGCACTTTGATGTGGTAAGATCTTTAAGGATGTTTATGAACGCAGCTAAAAGCTTGGATCAGTGGGTAGCACTATCCCCCACTTTCCTCCCACAGTGCATAATCAGATAAATAGGGAGGGTTGTGTCAGGAAGGCATAGCTTTAAGATTTTATGTTGTTGTTTAATTAATTAGATATACTTATACTAAATCAGCAAAGGGAGTTGAACATTTATTTAGTGTCTAATAAGTTTTCTGCTTCCCACTTCTGTACAGGCACCTTTGGTTGCTAACTTAGGGTCCCCACCCACTTCTCACTCCAGTGTTTCCTACCCAGCAGACTGGTGCCCAATTTTGTCTGCTTAAGACACCACAAATTATGTCCACTAGAGAGCACCCAGCTGACTGGTAGCAGAGCTTGAAAATTCAGGGTTCAGAATCCCAGCACTGGTGTGCTAGAGGAATATCCCGCTGCACCACCTGGGTGCTCTCCATATACACATTTACAAATATAAAGAAATAGGAAGCTCCTCGTACGACTTGTATGCATGTACAGTCACTGCTGTGTTACAGTCAGTAATTGTTTAGCTACATGGTCAGAAAGATGCAGACACCTTGATGTTAGTCATGGATGCTAGTCAGAGTAGGTCAGCTACAACAGTAATGACACTATGCACTTATATGAAGCTCAAAGTTTGTTGTGTTTGTCACTAGGAGCTTCCAGAGCTGGTGTATCTGCATCCTCCTCTCACCATCTTTGTAATGGAACAGAGGGCTTTTGGACGGCTAGTCCTGGTGGGCACTCATGTTGTGCAAAGTCTTATGCATTTTGCCCCCAAAGACCTAGAGGAGTGGAGGGAGGAGGAGGAACAAGAACCTGATGGTACGAAAGGTGTAGATGTCATAGCTGTCTGTACCTGGAATGCACATAGCCAGCTCAAAAAAGATTTCTTTGCAGCACACTTGTGTCCGATATAAATTATATAATTTATGTATGTGAATGTGTAAGTGTAATTTGTTAATTCACTTAAAAATGTATTCAGCAGCAAATGTTCACACATACGTCAGTTAAGTTAATTTTCTTAAACCACCTAATTAGGGTTGGGTAGGGGTGCTGGGGGCGGCACGGTGGCTTAGTGGGTTGCACTGTCGCCTCACAGCAAAAAACTTAATTTGCAAAATATATACGAATTAATTAATTAATTACAAACTTTTTAATAGTCTAACTACGTAGACTACTTTTATTGCATATTATATTTTTTTCCAGAGAAAAAAACTCCTAAACAGACTACAGCCCTACAGACAGTTGTGAGCATGGACTTGAGAGGATTTCAACTAAAAGACACAAAAATTCCAATTAATCCTCTGAATCTAGTCACGGTAAGATTGATCATTCTTGTATGTTCTTTTTTGTATTCTATTTTTGCATGTTCTCCATTTTTCTTCAGATTTAGTGCTCCCAGTTAGCTCTTTGGGTCATTCTTTCCTCTGATTAAGGGGAATGAAGCTAAGCCATCTCCCCTCTGACATGCATTTATCCACCTGCGCTTTGACATGTGCAAATGCAAAGCAGCACTGTGTATGGAGAGACACACCCAGAGACATCTTTCCCCATTTCTGTGCAGGCGCCATTACTCAGCCATCAGAGGTCGTAACTGTATCAGTTATGAGAGAGAGAAACCCGATCCAGCTTATTCCTGCCACAACAGGCCAATCGTTATTCATGTGCTGCCCAGCCTTAGCTGGCAAGGCAGAGCTGAGACTCGATACGATGTATTCAAGATCTCAGCTGTGATGTTCAGTGTTACCACTGAGTCACCTGACCGGCCTGCATATGTGCTTTATTTCTCTGATATCTGTACATTATTAACTTAATTTTTCTATTGAATTAACTTTAACTTATTTAAGTTCATGCAGTTGAAATGAAATATTTCTGATGGTGTCCAATGTTTTAGATCAAGTGCTAGGGAGTGTGAGCGCTGCCCTGGTGCTTGTCCAAACCTTACTGGGACAAACCCCTTCGGACCTTTAATTAAGCTTTGAGTCTGACAATTAGTTTGATTTCTCAGGGCCAGACCAGAAGGGCTGCTGCGTGCTATTGCTCGATTCTCTCAAATAATTCTGGCTTTAAAGTAGAATCCCCACTGTTACTTCCCAGTGTGTTCGTATTTACTAATGTGTTTATCTGTCGATCAGTTTCCACTTAATCTGGAGCAGATCTAGGGTGGCAATATGCATCTATGTGGGCAGGGTCTTCAAACGCTGTGTAGGGACCCTGATTGGCTGATAGAGAGGCAACTGTGTGGAGTGCATGGGTTTTGTTAAGGGCTGTGTATGTGTCAGAGGAAGCATAAGTAGCAATATATCCTGTTCGACTGCAATCAGAGATCCCCCAACACAAAATTGAGAGAATTTAGCTGAAAATGCCTAAATAATAAAAAAAAAACCTTTGAAATCATTGTACTGCTCAGGCATAGCCATTCTCCATATGCTTGTGTATAAGTAAACTTTTCATTTAGGTTGTCATTATACAAACTATTATTGTAATGTATGTTTGGTCAATGCTAAAATACTTTTATTGCTTATTTTAAACCACCAACATAATTTAGGCTCCATTTAAAGCGGGTGTCAAAAAGGAGGAAGAACTCGAGGAGGAAGAGCCAGAAAAGGAAGAGCTTGATTGGTGGTCTAAATATTATGCTTCCTTGGCAGAACTTGAAAAGCTGGTAATCATTTGTCTAATAATTGGTATTTTAAATAATAAAAAAATACTGGAAATAAGTTCTGATTTGCACATGCTTATATTTATTTGAGTAAAATCTCTCATCTGTTTTAGGAAGAGAAAGATGAAGAGATGGAAGATCCACACGATGGAGGTAATGTTATTATGCCCAATGGTAATAGGGTAATAGATTGCAGGAAGTATGTACTTTTTCATTGATTGTTGCACTGTTTGGGTTCTGTTTAATTAATACTATGATGCAGTTTAATATTCATATTGTAGCAGATTTTGAATTTCATGTGGGTTTTCTCAAGGTGTCCGTGTAATACTGACATTGCTTTGAGGTAGAAAATTGCTACATAATGTCAAGCAATTCTACTGAGTTACAGGACAACATGCACTCTATCTTACTAAATTTAAACTTGTAAAGGTTATCTAGATATCATTGGAACTGCCCTTATCTCTTTTTATGCGGGTTATTGTTCTATCCACCAGATGTTGTCAACTAGGAAACCCCTTTGGGGCTTCGGTGAGCCTAAATTCATGTCTGTTGCATTTAAGAGAGGAAATTAAAAAATATATATTTTACAATTTCAACATTCAGCTGACTATCTAAAGCAACTTATAGTTATACTATTCAGTTTGAGCATTTAGGGTTAAGGGTCTTGGCTCCGGCGCCCACCAACAACCTGGCAGTGGAGGATCTTCAGCCATCGTAATTCTGATTACTAGGCCCTGCTTATCACACATGGGTGGACAGAAAAATGAATAGGCATATGGAAGATTTTTAAGCAATAGATTGTGTTGGCTCTTCGAGAACTACCACATATTTGATTTGATTAAAGTGCACAGTGCAAAGATCAATGGATAGTGATTTTGATTCAGTTGTTGATTCAGATCACACTGATGTTATAAATTATGTCAAAGGGGTCCCAGAGTTTTTGTTATCATAGTAGGATCTAAGAAAACAATGTTTGAGAACATTTGCTATACATCTTAAATTCTACTTTTAATTAATCATGCAACAGAGGGAGGAAACTTTAACATGTCTAATCTTGAGGCAGAAGATGAAGATGCAGTGGTTGTTGAGATAGAGCCTCTTAAACCAAAAAGGAAAAATATTTCTACACTAAAGGTTTGTATTTTTCAAGATAATTTCACAAGCGCTTTACATTTTTGTATTTACAATTTCACAAGCGCTTCACAATTTATATTTCAGCATTTAGGGTCATGTTTACTTTTACTTTCCTTTTGTCTCTTAAGCTATACAAGTCGGAGCTAGAAAATGAATTCAGTCAGTTCATGGACTGGTTACACATTTTCCCCATTTATAAAGGCAAGTCCAATTTTGATGATGAGGACGAGGATGACAGTGACAGAGCCATGGGCAAGTACAAGGTAAACAAGATGCTCTCTGATTTCCCACTTTTTGACAGATATGGTGGTTCTTCAAACAGTTTCCATACTTTTTTTTCCATTAACTATACATTTTTCTCATCTTCGTACCATTTTAATGGCATCAGCAGTGTGTTGTCACTGTTGCACTGCTACTTTCACAAGATCATTACAAGAAAATCTTCTTCCTCTTAAAGCTTTTTTAAGCACCAGAGAGGTGGAAGTCAGATAAGCCTAAATTTGTACTACAGTACATACAGTTTTACAACTTTGTATACTTTCTACATAACAAAACTAACACTGGGCTCCAGGTGCTGCAGTGGGAATTCCGCTAGCCACCAGTGCAGAGATTCTGAACTCCTTGGTTTGAAACTTGAAGTTGCAACCAATCAGCTAGGTGGCATCTTCTTCCTCTTAGCATCCGGAAGTCAGATGAGGCTAAATGTACTAGAGTACATACAGTATTACTATTTTGTATAATTTCTACAAACTAACTCTGGGCTCCAGGTGCTCTGGGCTCCTGCACTCACTGGTTACAACAAAAACAATGTAGAAACGATTTTTTATTATCTTGCTACGATAGTGTGGCACAGTGACTCCATGGGCAAGTTATATTACAGCAAGGTTTCTCTGGGTTTCCTCAGAGGAACAGTTTCCTCCAAAGACAATCAGGCTAACTGGAGCTACTTACATTGCCAAAAGTGGAATTCTATATGTAAATGTGTGGGTGAATCTTCTATGAATTCCTGTAGCTGCATGCATTCAGTTTGAGACAGTAATGCTTGCCTACAAAGCTTCAAGCATCAATGCTCTTTTCTCTACTGGCACCAAGTAGTGGAACGGTCTTTTAGTGTCTGTTTGAACATCTGAGTCTCTCTCCATTTTCAAAAGGCGATAATAGACCCATACCTTTACTGAGCACTTCTCATTAAGCATCTATATCATCATATTTAATGGAAATTAACACCTTTGTTTTTTACATATTTGGCCTGTTTTTTCCTTGAACTACAGTATGGTAATGTTTACTATGGAGCACTTTTGTAAGTCATTATATAATCTATTAAATCACCTAAATTTAAGGTGTTTCCTACCTTTCATACCAAAAGACTTGATTGAAGGATTGAAGCTTGGACAGATTTTTTGATAATATTCTGGTCTGAACATTATTTTACTGTCTTGCAGGGCTCATTTCTTATTTACCCTATAGCACCTGAAGACGAGGATGCAGACTTTCAGATCACTAATGGCATTCCTAAAAACACCCCAGTCAAAGTTCTTCTCAGAGTGTATGTGGTTAAGGTAAAATGGGACTCAAGAAATACTATCTTACACTAAGCTATATCCCTAAACCCTGTGTAATTAATTTAAATGAAGACATACAGACTAAATGTATTATTAATTTCACAAATGGTTAATATACATGCTAAATAAGGCTTAAACTCTTATGGCAGTTGCAAATGTCTACATTGTAATGTCTACACTGCATTGTAATATTCACATTCCATTTGGAATTTCTGACATGGTCAGATAAAAGGATGTAGCCTTGAATTACTATGATTGGGGGAAAATTATATACTACTCACAAATATTTAGGATATTTGGCTTTTGGAAATTTCAGGATGAGCCTAAAATGCACTCTAACCTTTACAGGTGAACTTAATGGGACCTTCTCTTTTGAACTTTTAAATGCAAATGTCCAACTCTTCAGTGTTTCAGAACTTGTTGCTCAACTTGCTGTTCTCTATCAAGGATTGACGAGCTTGATGGCAAAATTCAAAACAGGTATTTGACCAATGAATGAACAAAAACATTTCCTGGTTCAGTTAGAATTAATATTTAACAGTCCTCCTCATCATGGTGTTCAAATTTTGACGTCATGAGACCAAGATGACGCCTAACAATATCAACAGTACCTTGTCATCAGCAGTTTGTGGACATCCTTTGGCCACATTCCACACTGATGACTGATTCATTGTGAACAGTGCCCTGCAGACAATGCTCCAGCTCATCAAGGTCACATCATTATGGAATGGCTGCCTGAGACTGGGATACCTCAAATGGAGTGGCCTGCACTTTATAGACCTGAATCCTGTATGAAACAAATGAGATGAGATGAGAACCACTGTTGTTGGCTTTTGTTTTTGTTTGAGATGAGGAAATCACCACTGCATGCATTGACTTAAATGCCCTACTTTCATGAAATAATATCACTGTAGTGTGAACGTTTTACGTTTTCCATAAATTTCCATCAAAAGACAAATATCTCTAACTTTTTGTGAGTAGTGTATATTAACAGAAAATTAACAGAAAACAACATCACACAAAGCAAGTGAGTAGGAAAAGGTTTATTTATAATAATACATCACCTAATGGATTCAGGTTCAATCTTAACATATGTGTAGATTGAGGAGATTGTGTAGCTCATCTGCCATGACTTTCACTTCTGCCTACATCAAAACGAATCTGCAGAGCTGTGAGGAGCTGTGCTGTGTGGTTAAAGTATTAAACTTTTGATCAGAATGTTGCTCGGGAAACACCACAATGTCCCTGTTAGGGCACAGAGCATGCACTTATTGCTAATTTCTAATAGTGTAATAACCAATAAAATTTTAAGACAAAGCATTAATATCACACTACCCTTTAAAATAACTGTTATGTTCAGGATTTTCGGGATTTGTTTCAGGTTATTATTAATTTACATCTTGTATACATTTGTAGGCTACAAACTTGGCTCCTGCTGACCCGAACGGAAAGGCTGACCCTTACGTAATAATAAAGGTGGGACAGCAGCATCTGGATTCCAAGGAGAGATATATTCCCAAACAACTAAACCCCGTCTTTGGAGAGTAAGTACACACCCATGACCTAACTTTAGCTGAATTAGAGTAAATGATTAAAAAAGTTTGCCAACTCTGCCTTTCATCATCCTACCCTCATGTTAATGTAGAGTATTTGAGCTGACCGTATCATTTCCTCTGGAGACTGAGGTTATTCTAAGTGTGTTTGACCATGACCTGGTGGGATCAGACGATGTGATTGGTGAAACACGAATTGATCTGGAGAATCGTTTTTACAGCAGACACCGTGCTGGATGTGGATTAGCACTGCACTATGATAAGTAAGTGCTAGACGGCTTTTGTTTACATTTGTCAGCAATTCGGACAGGTCTATAGATTACTGCTTTTATTACATTTAATGCATTTAATATTCATTTTTATTTACTGCTACATTACATGGCCAAAAGCTTGATGGACAACCCATTTAACAACCATAAGCAATAAATGTAACAATATTCGAATTAACAAAATAAACATTTGTATTATTTAAATATAAAAGTACAAAAATTAGTTTAGCAAAAAAACAACAGAAAACTGAAAATAGTTGTGCAACATAATACAAGAGACCCTATAAAAAATACAAACACTCTTTTTCACTAATTGCCCATATAGAGTATTAGTATTATACTGTTTTCTGAACATGTCTTTGACCATAAATAAACCTTGGACTGAATATCTACCGGCTGGGTGGTTCAGTGTGAAACACTACCACCTTATAGCATGAAAGGTTTGGGCTTGGTTCTGTGTGGAGTTTTCATGTTCATGTGAGTTCATGTGAGTTTCTTGAGGGTCCAATGGCAAAGTCCAAAGACATGCAGTCAGAGCAGTTGGAGCTACTAGTCTGTGCGGATGTGTGTGTGAGTGTCTGCACTAGGCCTTCCGTCTAATGAATCGGAATCACTGGATAACTTTGTTTTGAATTGTTTTTACAGCATTTTGACTGTTTCCTATTTTTCTTCATTTATATTTTTGCTTAAATTAATATTTTAAAGTAAATTCTCCATTTAGTGTATTTTATTTTTCTTTTGAATAAATATGAAATAAATAATTAACTTTATTTTAACAGTTTGATTAAAGTATTTGTTATTGTAATTACAGGGATGGCTATAATAAGTGGAGAGATGCAAAGAAGCCTGGAGCTATCCTGGCAGAGCTCTGCCGGAAGAACGGAATCCCTTCCCCCGAGTACAGAGAATGGGAAGTCAAGGTTCTCACCAAAATCTTCAAAATTTCAAATGATGCTTTTCCTGAAGGTCTGTGGTGTAATTTACATCTCAAACTGATTACCAGAGAATTAAAATGAATGATTAAAATGAATGCTTATCATTTTTTTCTTGCATACCTGCAATTTCCATCAACAACAATATGGAAAGCACACCATGTGGGTAAGCAGAAGCCTGGTGGTTAACGTACTGGACTAGTAATCCCAAGGTCACGGATTCTAGCCCCACCACTGCAAGGCTGCTAATGTAAGGCCCTTGAGCAAGGCCCCCTGCTCAGCCTGTAGACTGAACTGGAAGTAGCTTTGGATAAAGGCATCTGCTAAATGCCATAAATGTAAACATGTACTGAATGTGCACCCTAAAATAAAGAAATCTACTTTAATATAAAACAATGATAATTAAATATTAAATAAATGAATAGAAGTAGTTACATCCAATACCCTGTCTAATTCCTCTCTGCTTCATATCCTTTACCCTGACCCATGAGAGTTTCGCTTCATTCAGAACATGTGCAGTGGCCAACCATTTATTTTCACCTGTCAAAGATGCGATCAGACAGAGAGCATTAATGCATGTGGTCCGTTAGTACATACCACTACTTCTAATACAGGCATTCAAACAGCCAAAACTGCAGCTGCAAGAGAGAACCAATTCAACCATCACACAGCCGTGCCTAGTTGGTCGATAACACATCTTCAGAGCACATCACATTTTCTCCAGGTACTTTTATCCGGAATTCATGACAGTACAGTTACTGTATATCTAATCAATTGATGGTTAAAGGCCTTGCTCAAAGACCCAACAATAGCAAACCAAGGCTTGAACCACAATCTTCTGATTACTAGTCCGATACTGTAACCACCAGGCTACGGCTTGCTCAGCAGTGGTTCACTCATACATTATGTCACTATGTCACCCCAGCATCAATGTTTACACACACTTCTAAAATAAATACAGTGTACAGTGCATTCAGAAAATATTCATAGCGCTGTATTCCAAAATGGATCACTTAATTCGACACACAATACCCCATAATGACAAAGTGAAAAAGGTTGTTTGGAATTTTTGCAAATTTATTACAAATTTAAGTATTCACAGCGTTATTCAATACATTGTTGAAGCACCTTTGGCAGCAATTTCTGCATCAAGTCTTTTTGAGGATGTGTAGAAGAAATTTCTCTTCTCTCTACAAAGCAACCCTGAATCTCTCTCAGAATGACCATTGTGTTCTTGGTCACCTCCCTGACTGAGGCTCTTCTTTTTTTCTGGAACTGCATAAATGAAACACGAACCTGCTCGTCTACTAAATTACTTACATGAAAACTGCCTTAACCTCACCTATCAAATGTATATTGAATGATGGTCTCTAGCCAAGATTAGAAAGATACCCCTAACAGCAATGTTATACTAAGATTAAATAATTAAATATAACCATTAAAAACAAGATCTTCATAAGAATATAGCTGTAAAATTTGACCTACATTGTCTACAGTCGTCAAAGTGTTTCTTATTTATTGTATTGCCAAATTTCCTCAGTCAAACTAAGACATATTGGTTCATCTTTAGTAAACCACATATGTGTAAAAGATGTATATAATGAATTTTATAAATCATTATTTCTGCTTCAGCATGACTGTGCACTAAAGCACTGTGCACTAAGGACCTTGATTGATGAGCAGATGAGGAGGGGTTCTAATAGCCTGCACAGTCCTGATTTTATTCCCAGTGGAAATTTTAGGGATGAATAGGAACATTGATCAATATATCTCAATTTCTCACAAATGCTCTTTCGGGACAAAATTCCACAGACACACTCAAAAATCTGTGAAAATCTTTTTTTTCCAGAAAAGTAGAGACCAAAATAGTTAAAGATGGTGGGTGACTCAATATGTTTTAGAGAGGAATGTCCAACAGACCTATATTATTCTGACGTGAGGTTAATTTGGTAATTTAAACAAGAACTCTTTGCTGTGATGTGGGTAAATTTTGTCAACATGGTTTGGTTTAATTTGTCACCTTTAGTTCTATCAGCTGCCCAGGCCACTCACATTTACACAATTGGCTGTGTGTTTGTACGGGACAGAACATTGCTGAGTAGGGGTTCACAATCTGGCCAATCAGATTTGAAGAATAAATAGAATGCTTTTTTTTGTCATAACACATACATATACAGTAAAACAAAATTCTTTCTTTGCATATCCCAGCTTGTTTGGAAGCTGGGGTCAAAGCGCAGGGTCAGCCATTGTTCGACACCTCTGGAGCTGACAGGGTTAAGGGTCTCAACAGTGGCTGCATAGCCTGCATGATTTTGCCCCCAGGTGGAATAGAAGCTTTTTCTACTGCACACCAGCATTGAAATCCCAGGTTTAAATCTTGGCATTGCAAGTTGCTGGGGGCTACCTGGGCGCTTCCCTGGTCACTAGGATGCAGAAACCATTGGGTACTGCCAGCCGAATAAATACGAGGGTCGCATCAGGAAGATGTAGAACCTATGCCAAATCAATAATGCAGACCACAATCTGCTGTAGCGACCTCTAAAGGGAGAAGCTGAAAAGGATTAACAGACCTGTATGATAATTGTAGTTTCCCATACCCTACGTTTGTGGTGGAATCATGTCAATTATTTTCAATGTATTCCTTTGAAGTAGAAGACAATTGTTATCATAGTTATTAAATTTGTATTTGCACACTGTGCCTCATCAGAGCTACTGAAGAAGAATATGAAGACTGAAGAGGATTTTGCAGAGATGGATGAGCACAAGGCTCTGAGTGTACTGCAGCGTTGGGAAGAAATGAGGGAGTTTTGTGTTGGAGCATGTCCCCTGGTGCCTGAGCATGTGGAGGTCCGGTCACTGCTCAACCCAGATAAACCCGGACTGCCCCAGGTTAGGCACTATCATTCAGTCCTACACTTTGCAACCCAAAAGAGAAGCTAGTCACATACTCTGGCCAATTCAGCTTTGGTTCAAATCTCTATTGTCTTTGTTGAGTTTATCGAAAGCTTATTTTCCCGATCAGCTGAATGCAGTGATTTCATGTTTTAATTGACAAGTGTTCTGTATATACTGTACATTCAACTGCATTATATGATAAAAACATACTTTTGTTGGTTGTACTAATTTGACACACTTATTTACTGTTAAGGATTACGTTTGTTGTGTATTAAATCATCAAGTTGGTCTGGAGAAATTGGCATTTATTTCTATTAAATAATTTTAAATTTTATTGTTATGCATTCCTTACAAATATACCTTATGCAACCTAGTAATTATTTTATTTTTGCTCGAACATGAAATCCAGCACCAGGTTAATTTGTGTAAGGTTTAATAATTATCCATCATGCACATGAACTACATGGATTTATTAGAATTATCTACATCTTTTCACTGTATTATGTACATTAGATGGTAAAACATTTCTTGTTCATTTATTTGCATTCTTGCATTGAAAATTGTTTTTGAGCCTGTTTTTAGAAAGGTTTCCCTTTTATTCCGTCCAGCAATGTTCGATGAGTGTGTTAAATTTAATTAGGAAGGAGTCTTTGCACTATGGGGCTCACCTGGTTTGCAAAACCGTAAATATAAATTATTAAAACCATGGCCGCCATTATGAATCCTCCACCATATTAAGTTGGTGGTTGGCAGCAGATATTATGAATTAAAGGAATCTTTGACCTCCTCAACACATAAACGTATTCATTGATCTTAGTGCAAAAGAGGCTCTGATCTACTTGGTTAAGGTTTAGTAGCAAAGAAGTAAGAACATGCCTAAATGGTCTTTATTTTGATGATTTAGGGCTATGTTCACATGTGGATTGACATGTTTCCTGTGGATGTTCCTGCTCCTCCACCTATTGATATCAAACCCAGACTCCCCATCAGGTACTGCTCCAGTTTGATAAACCTATACAGTAATTTAATATTGTACATTTTGGCAGTAGTTGCGACAAAAGTGATGCATTTTTGAGGCAAATAGTTTTACCTGAGATGGTGCAAGTAATTGTAAGCTGTAAGTATATAATTTATTTAATATGGTTGTTTTAGTAAAGTGTGTGGCTAAAGCATTTAAAAAGCATAAATGGGAAGGATGTTTACATGTTTCCTTTAATAAGTTTAAAATAAGCATGAGAAGAAGTTGAATCATTTTAGCAATAATTATAAATATAGCAATAAATAAAACTCCAAAGAAGTATACACAAAGCATGGGATGTGAAGTACTGATACATTTAAAGGAGAATTTTACTTAAAAGTACAATGACTTGCAAAAGTATTCACACCCCTTGAACTTTTTAAAATTTTGTTACCTTACATTCACAAACTTAAATATATTTTATTTACATTTTAAATAATAGACCAACCCGAAGTAACACAAAAATCTGAAACATGTGACGTACATTGATACCCCTAAATACAATTCAGTGCAATTAATTGCCTTCAGAAGTCCAGCGGCGTGTCAGTTTATCTCAGTATAAATACACCTGTTCTGTGAAGGCCTCAGTGGTTTGTTAGAGCACACTAGTGAAAATCAGCATCATTGAAGACCAAGCAACTCACCAGACAGGTCAGAGATAAATTTGTTGAGAACTCTAAAGCCGGGATGGTTTAAGCATCCCAAGGAGCACTGTTCAATCCATAATCTAAAAATGGAAACTGTATTCTACAAATGCAAACCTACCAAGGCATGGCCTTCCACCCAAACCGACATATTGTGCCAGGAGAGCACTGGTCAGAGAAGCAGCTCATAGGCTTACTACTCTTAACTAAACCATGCTTGCAGTATTATAGCATGGCATTTTCACATATTTACTTACTTTGTACTATTTGTTGTATTTCTGTACACATTATAGACAGATAAATAGACAGACATACAGGCAGACCGGTAGATAGGTACATAAGTAGATTATAAATAGATTATAAAGTCGGATTACAACACCGATTGTTTGGGATCCGTTTCCAACCCCCAAATAGTGCAACAAATACTATAGCATATACTAATTGACATGGGAATTAAGGCCTTTTCAGTGTTTCAAATTATCCTATTGGTCTCAATTCAGTAATTAGGAACAGTGCCCCAATATTTTTCTCCATAATGCAGTTATTCTGAAATGCTACTGATGAATCAATCAGTACGACTTAATTCAGGTAACTGTTAGCATGAAGATAAATAAACTCACTGCTAACCTGGTTCTGTGTGTATTAGATTTAATGCATTGACCTACTGTAGATTGTTGTGTTATTTATGAGCTAATTTCTTTTGGATTTAAAACGAACAATTATTTTGGAATAAAGATGATACGTGTTAATCTCAATCCTCCAAGAATGGTGCAGTATATTGTTCACAAGACTCCAGGTCACATTATTAAAACAAAAGGAGCAATTTGTTCAGTGAGTTTGACAGAGCAATGGCCGAGAAGAAATAATTCACCCTTTCTCTTATTTTTGCCATTTTCTACCCCCTTTTCTTCAAGCTATGAGCTCCGTGTGATCATATGGAACACAGATGATGTTGTACTAGATGATGTCAACCCTTTTACAGGAGAGCCATCCAGTGATGTTTATGTTAAAGGGTAAGTCAGTATAATCATATGAAATATCCTCATCACTGATCAGACATAATCAATTACCAGCAGATAATTAGATATGCTTTGTATCCGCTTACACAATCAATGTAATGGTTTCCTTATCCATGGCTGACTGTGTTTTTTTATTAATAAACTTGTGTCCACAGCTGGATTAAAGGACTGGAGAATGAGAAACAGGAGACAGATGTACATTTTAATTCACTGACGGGCGAAGGCAATTTCAACTGGCGCTTTGTCTTCCATTTTGACTACTTGCCCACAGAGAAAGAAATAACATATAAAAAGAAGGAATCCATCTTTTCTATAGATGAGTCAGAGTTTAGGCAGCCTGCAGTGCTGGTACTACAAGTCTGGGACTATGATCGGATTGGATCCAATGATTTCTTGGGTAAGTCGTCTGTACAAAAGGCATCCTGAACAACACAAGAAATGTTCTTGCTTTCTTGATTTCTTTAAAATGCTGCCTAGTAAGGGACCTCTAATTTAAACAGTAGTTTGACTTCATAATTAGCAGTGATCCCAGCTGAGTTATTGATCATCGATTTGCCAGTTTTTGGTACATGGAGGAAGATTTTAATTGACATGCTAATGTGTTGTTCCACCTCATCCTATTGGTTTGAATAACTGTATTAGCTTAGTAAGCAAAAACAGATGTAATCACTGTCCAAGTAATGTGTTCTAATAACCTTGGATTTATCAATATCTTATTATTCATAATATCTTATTAGAATTTTCTCCCTAGGTTTTCAAACACACCCCACAAGATGATGTAACACTGTCCTATACACACTTATACAAATGTTACACATGTCTCTTTGAATGAATAATACAGATATATTGATACACTCTAATTATGGTTCTACAGAATTCATGGGACAATGTTCATCAATCACTGATTCTTAAAGAAAAGTGACATATTTTACATCAGTGAGTAAATAAATCGAATGATAGAATTGATGGAAGCTACAATATCTTTAAGGTTCAATGTAAATCATGTTTTACGTTGATTTACACTTCACCATCTTGGACATTTTAAATAACCGACTGCTAACGTTATTGTTTATTGTTTAAATTTTGAATTTCACAGCAAATTGTGTATTACATGAGAAGTTAATTTCATGGTGCGTGTCACAATTTTCACAGCGGTGAATTTGGTGGATTCTGAATTCATGCACTTCATTTTTTCTAAAGGTTCCATCGAATTGAGACTAAGTGACATGGTCCGGGCAGCTAAATCCTCTGAGCAGTGCAGCGTGCAGATGGCCAAGGACAAGGCCACCCCTCGGTTCTCTATCTTCCGCAGCAAGAGGATGAAAGGCTGGTGGCCACTCATTAAACAGAAAAGTCAGGAGGACATTGAGAGGGAGGCGAGAGAGGCTGAAATGGAAAAGAAAAACAAGAAGAAGAAGAAAAAGAAGAAAAGCAAGCGCGGCCAAATGAAGCCAGAGGACCTGGAGTTTGTGGATAGCAGTGGAAATATTTTTCTCTTAATGGTATTATTTGCTGTAAAAATATTATCTTTGTTGTTTGGGTCTAATCACAACAGTGAGTTGTTTTTTTCCTATGGAGCCAGTGCTTGTGTGGAAATCTGAGGTGTAAAAGGCACTCTGAACCAATTTTGGTATGAATCCATGTCATAGTTCATGTGCACACATGCGTGCTGATTGTCTTCCTTAGGGCTGACATTGGTTGGAAGAACATGACCAAAACTACCAAGTATTTCTCTGGCTCCCTAATTCTTAATCCTTTAACCCAGCTAACCATCTGTGGGACCACCTCAATCAACATTTTGGCTCTATGGATCCTCCCGCATGCCAGCAGTTATGGGATGCTCTGCCGTCAGTAAGGCTCCAGTCACTCCCAGCCCATCTAGCTGTTACTGTGCATATTAGCTGGTGGTACCATATAAACAAAATGACCAGATATCTGTTGAGGATCAATTCAGACCGGTTTGTTTAACACCCAGGTGGTGCAGAGGAACGTTCTGCTAGCACACCGGTGCAGGGATTCTGAACTTCTCGGCCCAAAACTTTGGCTGGGTGTCATCTAGCGGGCTAGCATTCTCTACTTAGATACAATCAAGTGTTCCCCAGCAGCGGAACGCAAAATGAAACATGTTAAATCAGGAGATTTTTTTTTACTTTTTGTTTTGAAGGGCAAGGTTGAAGCTGAGTTCCAGTTGGTTTCTGTTGAAGAAGCTGAGAAGAACCCTGTGGGCAAAGCACGCAAGGAACCAGAGCCATTAGAAAAACCAAAGTAAGTGAACAGAACATCCAAAATCCTTATATGATGTAAAAGGTTGTCATCGTATGTTCGCCTCCATAAATATGTAATTTGGCTCATTTCTACCCAAGGTTGTAATGTCCAGATTGTGAAATGATGAAAATTGTGTAAATGTTTTCAGACTTTTATTGTGTTCTTTAATGACCGAGTTCAGTTGTTTCAGCCACACCTATTGGTGAACCCGGTGTATAACATCTTTACATATTACATGAAAACATGAGGTGGATCACAATCTGCTGTGGCCGAAAGAAAAAAAAAAGACTGTTATACTGCAATGAAGGGCCAAATGTACACTAATGCCTATTATTTTTTTTAATCGGCTGTTCACTTTTAAAGAAAAACATCGACTTATTTCTGCTTATTGCTGGAGTGAACATCAGGAGCTGCTAGTGCCTAACAACAGTGATGTGGCCTTTTACCAGTTATATCTAAATTGTTTGTATGCCTAACAAACTAACAAGACATGCCAACATTAAAAATGCAATTTAAAAAAAAAATTCTGACTCATTTTAAGCAGAAACCTAATGAAGATATAAAAAAGAAATATAACAAAAAAGTGCCGTTTAAGTGAACGGCGTTCTGCTCGGGTTTCCTTTGTGTTAACTGAAGCTACTACATTGAATAATATGGCAAAACAAGCAGTGATCAAACATAAAATAAATTAGTTATTGTGCTGGTTTGGTAAAAGAAATCACTTTTTTTTACATTGGTCAGTGGGTTGCATCATAATTTCAGCAAACTTCCAACTTTGAGTTTTTTCATTGACAGACATTGGTTATAACTAATCTTACTTGTTTTTTTACAGTCGCCCCAAGACATCCTTCAACTGGTTTGTGAACCCAATGAAGACGTTTGTATACTTCATCTGGAAGAAATACAAAAAATATATAATCGCTTTATTTATTCTGGCAATTCTGACACTGTTTCTTGCTCTTATCTTGTACACCTTACCAACACATATCAGTCAGCTTATTGTCAATGGCTGATAAACAGCCTATTGTTTCTATCAAATAATAAACATTAAGAGTCAGACTGCCTAAGTACTAGAACATGCTGCTCAAATGACTGTTAATCACTTTTGGTATAGACTCAAGCACTGTATTTGGAGTCTCAATGTGCTATTAATTTTCATACTGTCCCAATCATTGCATATTTGTGATACACTGTATAATATTAAATGATTTTTATAATTAGAAATAGGTTTGTATTTGTAATAAAAAAGAGTTTAATAAAGCCCACATATTATCAAAGCACATCCATTTATGAAGTTTTACTGTCCCAAAAAGAACAAATGCAGACATTTTGAGAATCATATACAAGTGTATGTCAACATTTGTCCTCAGATAATGATGCTGAATGCCGTAATTAATAAAGATTTAAATTTTTTATTTCATCTTTAACTCACTCATTAAGTTTGGCACAAATTGCTGAACCATAACCAATCTTTGTTTAGTCTGTAGTGGATCCAAAAAACCATATAACTCCCACAACTTAGATTTTGAGCTAATTTGAATATGTGAGATCGTGTATAGTTAAGGTGCAGAATAAACTGGACTATCCTTCCACTCTCAGGAATGGTCCCTTACACATATTTGGCTGCATTGTGGGCTTAAACTATAAACATCACCTTGTGGGACTATATATACAGTGGCATGCAAATACTTTGGGCACCCCTGGTAAAAAAAAATATAATAAATACTGTTACTGAAATGACCTCCAAAAGTCAAGTTAAAGATGACACATTTCTGATGTATTTTTCAAAATAAACAGGCCTGAAGCAAATTTTTTTGCACCCTTCATGGTTAGTACCTAGTACCACCCCCTTTGGTAAGTATCACAACTTGTAAATGTTTTTTTGTTGCCAGCTAAGTCTTTCAATTCTTGTTTGAGAGATTTTCATCCATCATCTTTGCAAAAGTATTCGGCCCGCTGGCTTGTTTAGATGTATTTTAGATGAATTTTTTTGATTTATTTTTTCATTTTTCTGATGCCGAACTTTGCAAAAAAACGCAGAAGAGGCTGTCTCTTTGGAAAAGGCTAGCACTGTCTGGGTATTTGTAAAGTTTTGAAATTTGAATTACTCATCAGTTTCTGATGATAACTGTCTACAAGCTCTAACAGTCTAATTAAGGTCTTAAGCTTCAGTCAAAGAGTTCTCAAATTCCCACACTTTTGCAAGGTATTACTTTATCTTTTCACGTTTTAAATTGTACAAAACCAAAATAATACACTGATAATGCTTAAAATGTTGTGTCTCATCTTTAACTTTAACTTGCATAACTGTTCCCAAGAACCTTAATTTTGACCAAGAGTGCCCAAACTTCTCTTCTTGTCCCATGTTCTATACGTGATACAGGTATTATGTATTTTCTAATTGATTAAGCGTTTTATCTTGGCCAGGTCGCTGTGTGTCTTGTGAGACAAGCCTGTAAGTTCACCTTTACTACGGTGGCAGAGAATCCGGTGTGCGCGCGTGTGCGCGAGCGCGTGCGTGTGGGTACCACTCTATTCTTCAGGCTGCGAGTTACCCTACAGAGCATGCGCACTGTGCTCAGTCAGCGGCTCGTGAAGCTTGTAGGAACATCATTGTGCTTGGTGCGCGAGCGAATTCATTCACAGCCGCACCGAGCGTCAGTAAAGGAAGAAGAGACAGATTTTCAGCCTTGTACGTTTTCTACCAATTCAACTCTAATAACCTAAATATCTACCGAGGTCGCATTTCATGGCTTCACAGTGAAATAATTCTTTTATTTCCTTTTTAACACAAAAATGCCTGAGTTCATATCTGTGGATGAGTTTATCTCGGAGACTTTGGAGGACTACAGTTCTCCCACCACGTCTTCCTTCACCACCAAAATGACAAGCTGCCGAAATTCTGCTAACAATATTGAAGAGGTATGAAAAATATTTTACAGTATAAATAGGGAAAGTCTACTTTGACAGCTGTGTGTACCTGTGTAGCGTTAGAAGCTTATCTCGCCTTATGCATACATCACCCGTTTACATTTCAGTAGGCTACAGTTTGCAATGCTTTATTGTTCTGTACAGCAGTTTTGTGGAAGTACGGATTTAGATGTTCCTCATTTTATTGTGACTTCGTTTTTAATTCATTACAAACCTTATCTGAGCTGGAACACATTCAACCCCCGAAGCTGCTTTTTTTCTGGAAGGCTGCTTGTAGCTCTTTGTCCACTTTGTCTGTTGGTGACGGCAGTTGTAAACAGTGCGTGTGTTGTGTTTTCATTTGTTTATTGTTTATTGCACACATCTGTCTTCATCATTTAAGACATGATAGTTTTACAAGCTGAAAATATCGAATTGTTTGATGTTACAGCTCCAGTAGCAGAAAGCTGAAAACAGCTATTCAAATATTTTGAGTCGGTCTAGCTTTAGTCCCCATAAAGGTACCAGTACAGACCCAAGGGATGAAAAATGTAACAGCATAAGAAACCATCATTTTAGTGCCGTAATAGAAGCCCTGGATGATATAAGAAGAAGATTTAGGAGCATCCCACAAGATAATTTAATAGTTCTATAGGTTATGAAGGGTTACTTCTACTCAATCTGTGATCTACAGCTTCCTGTTCAGATTCAGTAACCAAATAAGGCACTTAACCTGCCAAACACTACCATCTTGTATTAAGATTGTTTTTTTTTTCTCCATGTTTGGTGTCTGGAACTCTGTTAGTTGCCTCCTATTGCTTAGAATTCTTATGGCAATTATCAAAGCTCTGTATGTCTGATGTATGCAGTTCATCAGGAGCTTTTTAACATATGACTGGACATTTCAGGTCCATTTTACATTTATACTTTTGTGTGAGCCAGCTTAAGGGCCTTGCACAAGGGCCCAACAGGGGCCAACCTGGCAGTAGTGGGGATTAAACTGCGAACATTTTGGTTACTGGTCCAGTACTTTACCCACTACGCTACAATTTGCCTTGTATGGCTGGGCAGTTAATCAAGAAAGCCACACTTGATGTTGCAGTTCATCTTAAAAGCCTTTATTAGTTGTTTTTTCTCTGCAACTCTCGGCATGTAGAAGCATACTAAAATAGTTCCTGTTTGTGGTCATTGATCCATTTAAAGCAGCAATAACCTGCTTAACTGCTTTAATTGTACCAGATGTAATGTAAATGTTAGGCCCTGGGTGCAACATTCGTCCTGTAGCAGGTATTTTCACTGTCTGGAAAGGTGCATACATTGTTGTGTTTGTAGGTATCGACAAATATTGCTTGACAATAAAAAAATGGGATGCATTGTAGAATGAGCTTTACTGTCTGTTCAGTTCAGTTCATTTTCCTTAACCCCTTATCTTAATTAAGGTTAGGGAGGGGTGCTGGAGCCTATCCCAGCTCTTCGACTGGCGCAAGGCACAAGGTAACACCCTGGATGGGCGCCAGTCCATCACAGGTTCCTACAGGACAATTCATTGTCTCCAATCAACCTGATAGCATGTCTGGAGTACCCAGAGGAAACCCACACTGACACGGGGAGAACATGCCACACAGAAAGGACCCAGTTCACCCCACCTGTGGATCAAACCCAGGACCTTCTTGCTGTGAGGCGACAGTGCTACCCACTAAGCTTCTGTGCCGCCATTCACTGTCTGTATAAGGGCAAATGTTGTGTTCATAGAACTGGATGGACACACCTGGGTTTACACCCAAGACCTGCTAAACTGACTAAATCTCACATATATGGCTATAAAGGAATGTAAATTCAACCCTTTTGGGTTACTTGTTATTATTTTTTACTTTTATCAAGTCATAAAACCATTGTAGATTTGAGGGGACCAGTTTGCTAATTGGCAAATTTTGGGCTTTACCTGGTTGGTCACGTGCCTGATGATAAACAAAAGATGGTTACAAATCATGTGAGCTGGCCCTTTTATTCATGTTTTACATGGGTCTACAGTTCACATAGTCAGCCCACAATAGCTCAGTTTGTTTATGTGTGTCTGGGGCTTACTCTCACAGGATTCATATAAGTTTCTCAACTGACTTGTGTATGGGCCTTGCAGATCATGTACACCCATACATGTGGATCCAACATTGGTTGAAAGAGCATGAATAAGACTTCCAAGTACTTCCCTGGCTCCCTAATACCCCAGACTTGAACCCAATTCAGGATCTGTGGCTCCAGACACCTGTGACAACCTACCATGACCTTATTGAGTCACTCCCAGCCCGTCTAGCTGCAATCCAGGCTGCATGTAGCAGTTATTCTGGATATTAGCCTCTCATATTAATATGACTTGACCGTATCTACCTAATTATGTGTTAACAGATCAGTTCCAAGGAACAATGTTAATTTTATCCTACTTTATTTTATTTTATTCTACTCCATTCTAAGATTTTGTATGGTACAAGGACACCCCATCTCCACTTACCGACACTTGTCATGTCTGTTCTTGCTCTACTTGTTTTAGATAAAATATATTTGAGGTCATGTTAAGAACAAAAAAATCAGAAGGCGACTTTCTCTATTACAGGCAGACATGTTAGATTGTGAGGTAACCATGGCAATGACCTAGGCTGTGAAAAGGCGTGAGTGCTGAACAGTGAACCACATTACATGCTTGATCGTTTGAGCATCATCTGACAGGACAGATATTCTTGCCATCAGGGTTAATGCAACACAGTGTGGTGCATTTGTAGAAGATTTGTTATATCCTGAGACTAGTACAGTCAGGAACCGTGGTAATAATGGATGAACCCAAAGAGAAAAAAATAATCTGCTTGTGCTTGTATACAAAGCTGGGATGGACAATTTGATTAGTGTGATTTTACTTTTATTGTTTCCTTGGAACAAACAAGGAACTTTGACTTTACTAATGATTCTTATGATTGTTTTTTTTCTGTTACTGGTTTACAATAAAGCTACCCCATATGAAAAGCTTTTGTTAAAATCTGAGTGTATAATCATTTTTTCTACTTTAGTTATGCATTTCTCTCCCATTCTCTCAGGGTACATGTACAAGGCAACGCAGTGTTGTTTAACATCTTACCAGAACTACATTATTACTGTGTGTCATGAGTAACCAAGAATGTTAAACATGACAGAAGGAGCACTATGAATAATAAACCACATTAACCAAGGACCACGTAATCTTCATGTTTTGTTTTATTCCTTTAAAGGTGCCATCTTCATTCAGATATTCAGATAGTTTGCTGAGTTCATTTCCCAAATGGAGTTTGCATGTTCTGCTTGAGTTTCCATTGGTTGCTCCACAGTCCATAAACATGCCGCCAGGTTCATTGGCACTACTAAAATAGGGATGTGTGTGGTTGTTTTCTATTTAATTATATTACTTCTATTAGATTAATACTATTTACATTATTTCTTATGGAGAAATATATTTAACATGTGAACAATCTGACTTAAGATTAGCCATTCTGAACCAATTAAATACGTAAATCAAGGTTCCACATAAATGTTTTCCTGTTACTGCTTTGTGCTGGTAAGCTGCTCTTAAATGATTTCTCTGTCTCATCTGTGATCTCAGCTCACAATTGTTCAATTCATATTTGAACCTCTTCACTCCTTCTCACTGTAAATACCTCACTGGAAAGCTAAGCAGCACAAATCTAGTCTGACTCTGACCTCTTTTTCCCCACTGTTGAAAAATTGGGGTTGCACAGGCTTTTATAAATAGCGCATCCCTCTACCTAAAAGTGCCACTCTTCATACAGTAATTGTTACCGTTTGCACCTCTTTCTGGTTTTATAAACATCTAGAAATGCAGATGAACCACAAGCTTCTGCTTTATTTACTAAATGCAGACAAAAATCCTTCGATAGAAGGTGCACCTACTGGCTTGCAGAACAAAAGGTTTTACTATGCTGACTCTGGAATTCCTCCCAGCTACTGTGCACTGTCAGGGAAATAGGAGCAATACGCTGGAAAACCATCCCGCTAAAACACCCAAGCCTGAATTAAAAGCAACATACTGTACACAGATGCATGTTAGTTTCTTCCATGTGCCATGCCTGATAGATGACAGCAGCTAGAGGAACCTGGGTTTGATCCCCGGCCCAGATTGCCAGGGTCCTTTCTATGTAGGGTTAGCAGGTGCACCCTGAGTTTCAATTTCCTGAATGCCCTAAGTGTGAATGAATGTTTCCTACCCGTTTCCCTTTGAATCAGCCCCATCAGGAACTTCACCAGAATAAAGGTGTGGTAGAACAGATAATGAATGAAAATTATGCTAGCACATTTCTGCTGAGATTTAGGGTTTAAACTGAAGCTGTGCCCCCAGCTATGTGATGGGTTGGCGTACTGACTGGAATGTATTACTGCATTCCACCTAAGCGACTCTCAGATGATAAAATGAATCTGAAATGAATGTCGTGTAATGTATGATGTATTTTCCTTTTTTTCTGATTTAGATGCGTTATATCTCTCTGTCTCTCCTCCCCTGTATGTGTGTGTGTGTGTGTGTGTGTGTGTGTGTGTGTGTGTGTGTGTAGATGAGAGTGCTGAGGGGTACATGGTCCATGTTGAGTAGACTCCGTCGTGTGTCCTCTGTAGGATCAGTCGGTCGCAGTCTCAGTTCCGCCAGCATGCGTCTGGTTCAGTTCAGCCGACCGGAAGAAGATGGGGTGGTGAGGGTCGGGGTGGAAGCAGAGCGAGGTCACGGCATCGTGGACCTGAAAGAGTTCGATCCCTCAATGCCTCAAACTATGAGGGAGTTTCTGGAGCTGGGGGAGAAAGGCATGCAGGTGGCTCACAGGTAGGTGGCGCTGTTGGTGCATTTATGAAATCATTAACACTCACTGTTCATCCTGATCATGGTCTAGGCGTGCCCTGCCCCGCCTGAAATCCCTTAACCCTGGGAACCAATCCATTACGGAGCATTACAACACTACCATTGCCCTCATCTAGTGGGGGGTCTAGAGCAACTAATCCACCCTCTGCATGTTTCAGTTGTGATAAAGTACCAGGATTGAACACTGCTGTATCCACTCATGATCCTGGGGCCTGTCTGGGCTTCGGCATGTTCTCTCTGTGTGGCTACATGCGCTTCACCCAGGTCTTCAAGTTCTCCCAAGCTCAGAAAAACACATGCATGCCTGCAGCATTTCTCTTGGTCCATTTTCATAGCTGTATTCTGGTCAGTGTCTTAATTAGAGGGGGTGACCCCAGTAGACTGGAGCAGCCAGAGAGAATATCAACTTTCTAATAAGGTGGCACATTTAATGAACCACACTGCCCCACAGGCACAGAGATGCATCAAGTACGAAGTGAATCTAAATAACGTTATGTTTCAGAGCTATGTCCAGCGAGCAGCGCGTGATCCTTCACTCCGACCTTCGCTTGCTGGCTCCAGTGACCGGACCCGATAAGGTGGTGTGTGTGGGGATGAACTACAAAGATCACTGCCTGGAACAGAACGCCCCCATTCCCAAAGAACCGATCATCTTCAGCAAGTTTCCCTCTGCCATCACCGGCCCCTACGACAACATCGTCCTTCCCACCTTAAGCCAGGTCATTACCAGATCATTTCCTTTCTTACCAGATCCACCACACTGAGCTGGTCCAACATCAGGACCTGACGTACCACCTAAAGGAATGAGATGTCCGTCAGCACATGGTCAGGTGTTCAGATCTTTGGCTATTTCAGATGAGATCAGGTGCATCACGGTTACACTATACGTTTAAATGGCCGAAAGTATATGGACGCCTGTATGGTTATTGATGTGGCGTTGGTGTCTTTGCAGAACACAGTAACTAAACCCTGTTGTATCTTTAGGAGGTAGACTGGGAGGTGGAACTGGCCTTTGTCATCGGAAAAAAGGGAAAACATATAAAGGCAAGTAAGATGATGAACATGATGATCAGCATGCTTGTGTTCCTGCACACATCTGAGGTCCAGAAAAGACGTCATTACTTGGTTATAGTTTGGTGTGGAGGCCTGCACAGTTTTTTTTGGACTATGATCTCCAACAAGCCGCCGGTTGGGTCGATGATTTTCAGCGGCTGTCGTTCTGTTCTGTGGATGATTCATTTGGTCGAAAGTTATATAATGTCGACGAACTTTGGGCTATGGCCTCCTAATTTTTTCTCAAGGATAATGATTGACCAAATCTGATGAGATCTCTATGCCCATTAAAATAGCAGCGCCCATTAAAAGGCCATGGAGCAATAGTTTCTCACCAAATCAGCATCTTAAGTGGTTTTCACTGCACAGACTGAGACACTGTCCTATATATTGTCCTACTTTGAGCTACCGTAGTAGCCTAGTGGCTTACATATAATATTTTCAATATTTAGCAGGCAGTATTTAGCAGTGTTTATTCAGTCTTTATCCAAAGTGACTTACTAGACATATATATCAATCAACTGAGGGTTAAGGGCCCAACAGTGGCTACCTAGCACATGTGGGGTTTAAACCAGTCCCGTACTTTAACCGCTGTGCTACCACTGCCCTGGTTGAAATGGACTGGTGATGAGAAGGTCACTGGTTCAAGCACACCACTACAAAGTCTCCAGTCTTGGCAGTGGTGGCTTAGTGGTTAAGGTACTGCGCTGGTAATCAGAAAGTCGCTGGTTCAATTAGGCTTAATGCTGAAAATTAAAATGTGATGTGTTGAGCCCCTGATTGAAGCCTTAAATTCTCAGACCCAGCCAGTATTGAATCTGGTGGCTCTGTAATGGATCAGAAGTGTAACCAGGGGTTCCCCCATGGTTTCAGGAGGAAGAGGCGCTGTCGTACGTCGCCGGATTCACCGTAGCAAACGACGTCAGCAGCCGCGACTGGCAAATGAAACGCAACGGGAAGCAGTGGCTTCTGGGAAAAACCTTCGACACGTTCTGTCCGCTGGGTCCTGCCCTCGTTACCACATCAGCTCTGAAGGGTAGGAGGGTCCGGAGAGGAGAACACGTAGACGTTAAGTGTGGAGCTGGAGTTCTCGTGTGGGTAACGTGGTCTGTCTGAACCAGATGCGCACAACCTGGGAATCCGGTGCCTGGTGAACGGTGAGGTGGTACAGGACAGCAACACCAACCAGCTCATCTTCAAGACGGAGAAGCTGGTGGCGTGGGTCTCCCAGTGAGTATCTACTGCTCAGATGATTAGGACCACACCTAAAAATCTGCATGGTGATGCCCGTTTGTTCTAATGTTCCTCGTGGTTCTGATGAACTTAAAGACATGAGGGATTTGAATAAAAACTGAATCTTTATGGACAGATGGCTGGGGTTAGAGTAATTCCCAAACAGCATGGGGTCCAACAGGTGCCCACAGTGGTCTGAAGAGGGACGGGTGAGCCACGGACATCTGGCAGGTTGTTGGGCATCAAAACTCATCGTTGTTTCAGGACATGATGGCTGTGGTGTCTGGGAAAGCATCCACAAGGTGTTCCAGTGTTGCCAGATCCTTATTTGCAGTGCTTTTGAGATGGCTTTCCCTCACATATCTGGCAACTTTGATCGTACCAGCAATTGTAAGTCATAAAATATAAAAAAACTGAGGTTTTTCCCCTCTTCTATTGTCAGTGCTCCTTTGTCTTTGTCTCAAGTGACTTACAGTATATGAGCAATGAGGGTCAAGGGCCTCACTCAAGGGCCCAACAGCAGCAACATGTCAGTGGTGAAGTTTGAACTGGGGTCCTTTGGATAGTCCAGTAGCTCAACCGCTAAGCTCCGGCTGACCCAAACACTAATGTTAGAATCGCTTCACTTATCATTACTTTATCCTGGTCAGGGTCACAGAGGGTCTGATTCATTGAGTGATGGACCAATGATTTGTGAAGGATCACAGGGTGCACACACACACACACACACACACACACACACACACAGCTTCATCCATGTCAGTGTTTCCATCTTTCATCTCGGCGTT
>JAYDZG010000025.1:8158019-8168346 GCA_034509265.1 Microcambeva bendego
GTATCGCACAATTTCATTGGATCTCTGTGAACTATTCTTCAATTTTATTGGTCTACTGTTTTGGTGAAGAAAAAAAACTTGTATTAGCCGCTCCGTGCTAAAAGCCGCAGTATTCAAAGTGCAGGAAAAAAGTAGCGGCTTATAGGCCGGAATTTACGGTATATAAAGTTAGTGATGTTACCTCCAGAATAGAATGTTTTGCAGCAACTGTTTTAACAGGAGGATAACAACACATATATTTTGTCTCTGTGAAGCACTAAGATAGAGAAAGAAAAGAGGGAGCTGGCTAAGCAGTATGGGATGGTGAGGACAGAAGTGAGCGGTGGAGAGATTGCTGAGGAGCTGGAGAAAGAACGCAGAATGTTCCAACTGCAGATGTGTGAGGTGAGCACAAACACTCAACAACACACCCCGTTATGACAAGTTTACAAATGCCCTTTAGGTTTTTAGTCTATTAACCAGGGTGCCAAATGTGATGACTGTTTTGAATACTTAACTTTCCCAGCACTGTGAAATGGGTTGAGAATTATCAGCTGGCTACACAACATGGGTGTGTTTGAAAAGCTTGTCAGCTGTCTACCTGGACAGCATTTTACTTCATCCTGTGCGCACTCTCAAAAAGGAGGTTGTTCAAAATCCTAGATGCATTATAATCCTACTAAGTTACTTTAATATTAATGCAGTATTCAGTGTTGAATGAGGAATCTTTGCATGCTCTCTCATTCAGGAAGGACTTGAAAAAAATAAACATGGCGGCTGATGGGGGCGGGGGGAGTTGTTTTCACATGTTATGAGATTATTTTTGGTATTTAATGTGTATAAAAGTGTACGAGTGTATTTATTTGTAATTTCAGGCTCGTCAGTGAAGTTTAAGTTCTTATCGTAGCCATTATCCGAGGTGCTCAGGCTTGTGCCAGGTAGTCATACAGTTTTTAATGGCACAATAATAATGCTAATGAATCGCTACCTAGATAGACTGTTTGAATAACCTGACTTATAAGGCGAATACTTAATAGAATGCTCACTATTTAGATGCCTGCTTAGTTTTCAAACACACCCCATGAAGAGAAATCAGTCAAAACATCAGGACCATATCCACACCAACATACATGTGCATGACAGTGCGTGTTGTATCACAGTTGTGTATGTCACAGTCAGGATGGATTAAATGCTGTGCTGTTGGCATGCACATATATGGACATCCATTAACATTTAAACTACTTTAAGAAAGTCATTGTCTACTATTTTAGTAGCTCTAAAATACCTATAAAATAAATATGAGTGTTGAACCCTACTGTGTATGAAGCTGAATCAAACACCTACAATGACCATTCAGGCATCTCTGGTCATTGGAGCAAAATTGACTAGTCATATATATATCTGAGGAATCTTGATTTTTAAGGTAGTATGGATAGATGGCTAGAGTGCATCAGTTTGCAGTTATGTTCCCCTGCCCTGTCTATGTAACCTTGTTTTTAATTTGTCACATTGTCATTGTTTACACCTGTTGCCCATTGTTTTGCTGTAATTTTCATATATAGACCCCTGTTCCTAACCATAACCCTGATCAAGTATTAATCATGTGTTCAAAAACATAGGTTTGCTGTCTGTCCTTCCGTAAAGAGCGCTCCATCAAGTCACCGTCTTATAAATCAGGTTATTTGAAGAACACACTTACATCATGTTTCACTACTGAGCTAACACAGTTCGCATCGTGCCATTCAAACCAATGGGACGAGGTGGCACAATTCCAAAACATTCCCATTCTTTGACCCACATCAGTCAGCATGTTTATTTTTGTGTTATATAAGTCAGAATTTGGATGAGCCTAATAACTGTAGGCCTTGCTCTGCAAAGATAAGGCACATCCATGAAAGATGATGATCACTAATAGACTGGTCAAAACCATTTCTGACTAAACAGAACATGAAAGTTTATTTTACATTTGCCAAAAAAAATATGATGACTAGCTTTGCTATGACTGTTAAGCTAATAATAAGTAATTTTGGTCCATTTACATCTACTATGCTGCTTAAACAATATGTATGTTGTAATATGTACTGATAATTACTAATAATTGTTGCTGTTTTTA
Source organism: Microcambeva bendego (assembly GCA_034509265.1). Taxonomy (NCBI): domain Eukaryota; kingdom Metazoa; phylum Chordata; class Actinopteri; order Siluriformes; family Trichomycteridae; genus Microcambeva; species Microcambeva bendego. Next base: position 8,160,112 of record JAYDZG010000025.1, read on the forward strand.
ATGTTCAGAGAGGTTTTCCAGCCTTTTATTTTACCCTTGTAAGCAATAGATAGATAGACAGATAGACAGAGAGAGAGAGAGAGAGAGAGAGAGAGAGATTGAAAGGAAGAAATAGCAAGTATTCATTTGTCATTTTAGTAATGGCATTAATCAAACGGAGGCTGACAATCATCTTCACCAGTGGTCTCAGACTACAGGTCCCCACTCTATCTCTATATTGGTATATGTAGGTATCAGTATCAGAGATATCAGTAATTTTAATAATATTACTGTTTAAATGGCACCTGGGCGAAAACCATGCAAACATATGGAGAACATACTAGACTTTTCATAAATAGTAACTGGAGGTGTAAAATATGATTATCAGATCCACTCGATCTTGATTTTTCTAGAATTATCTCTGATATTCACAGTTTGTGATGAATGACAGGTCATTTCTCTATACTAAATGGGCTTGGGGTGCCTTATTTTAGGGAATTATTAAAAGTAGGTCATTTTGACCCTTGGGACTAATGCAATATACAGAATCTTATGACCAAACAACGATCAATTCCAAGTCTTTGAGATGTTGGTGTTGTGTGGCAGCACCGCTGAGCCTGCTGGAATAGTATTGTCTCCTCCTAATTTTAGTGTAATTGGGAAAGTGTCAATGCACATGTGTGAAAGAGGGCAGTTAGTGCCCTAATGCACGTGCATGTGTGTGGATGTTACACAACCTGGAGCTTGAAGAGAGTCAGTGATTGTAGAGGAAGCTGTGGCTTGGCAAATCACATTTTAAGGCACACTATGCACCAGTATGTTTAATAAATTGTGCCCTATAAATTGGTAATAATAAAACCACCATGCTCTGCTTATTCAATGAATATCACTTTAAGATCAGATTATCTATTCAACAGATTTAACCCTTATACCAGCTGATAACTTCACACGTTTTGCTACAACAACTGCAGCCAAAGTCGATAGATAACTGAAGGCTAGTCTTCAGCATTTTTTTTTAGCTTTTGGCAAACTTATTAAGCAGAATTGCTTTATTTCAGATTAACTGGAGGGCAATTGAGAAAGGACTACACACTTCAGAGTTTATTCAGAGTCTATTCAAAATTTTGATTAGACACATAAAAGCATTATTTTTGAAAGCACTTAGAGGCAAACTTCGTATTGATGTCTTATCGTAATAAGCTTTGTTTAGTGCTAATAGCTAAGACTAAGCCTACTTCATGTTAAATGCAATCTTGAGTTAAAGGGACATTGATTAAGTAACTTAAGGAGCAATCTGTAATAACTGAAATTAAGTAATATATAAAGGTGTTAAATAAATGTGCAAGTCTGTACAAAGTGCTGAAATGGTTAATTTACACCGACCAGGAATAATATTATAATCACTAACAGGGAAAGCAAATAACACCAATTATCTTTTCATCACAGCACTTTTTAGTGGGTGGGATATACAAGTATTGATATACAAGTTGATGTTGTAGAAGCAAGTTGTTGATGGCTAGAGGACTGGGTGAGAGCATCTCCAAAACTGCAACTCTTGTGGAGTGTTCCCGCTCTGCAGTGTTCAGTATCTGTCAGAAGTGGTCCATAGAAGGAACTGTGGTAAACCGGCAAGAGGGTCAACGGGTGGCCAAGGCTCATTGATGCACATGGGTGGTTCTGTTGCTGTAGTTCATATTGCTGAAGAAGTTAATGCTGGTTCTGATGAAAGTGTCAGAATACACAGTGCAGCACAGTTGCAGGGCTGTTCTGGCAGCAAAAGGGGGACCAATAGAATATTAGGAAGGTTGTCATAATGTTATACATGATCAGTCTAATGCTAATGACTATTGTGAGGGCTTTATATTGGTACACTGTAAATAAAGCACGGCCAATTATTTTTACCTAACTTAATTTAGTCATAGCCATTACCTTCTGCCAGCGTCCCTGTTACTACTCCACAGTACTGACCTGATTCTAAACGATAACCTTTATGTAATAACATGAAATTCCTTGGTTCAAAAGCTCATTTGAGCTTCTGTTTTTGTGTTTGCTTGTTTTACTCAGTACCTTATCAAAGTGAATGAAATTAAGACCAAGAAAGGTGTGGACCTGCTTCAAAATCTCATCAAGCACTACCATTCACAATGCAAGTAAGTTTAGATTGTTAATTTATTGAATATTGTTTTTTTAAAGTTGACAGCAGACTATTTTAGGTTCCACCAAATAATCTGCTAAAAATTGATTTTATTTTGAACATGGCTGCTACTGAGGATTTTGTTGTCGATTTTAATTTTATCGAAAGTAGTATCAATGAAGGGCTGAGTCCCTAAGGAGTAAAGATGGCCAGAAGATCTTTGTTAACAAATGCACGAGAAAGTCTTTAACGTTTAAAAACAAACACATCATTAAACACTACAATACAGAGTTACATTTACAAATGGCATTTACAACTACATGTGATGGATTGGCACCCCATCCAGGGTGTTACTCTGTGCCTTGTGCCTGTTGAAGAGCTGGGATAGGCTACAGCACCCCTCCCCGACCCTAATTAGGATAAGGAAAATGAACTGAACTGAACTGATTTAAAACTACAAGTTCTCTGGACAAGTACGTAGAGATCATATGCTGCCTACAAGCCCTCATCTCTTCCAGGTTTTTTTTTATCAAGACAATGCAAAACCATGGGTGCAGAGTGTACAGGTGCTTGGCTGGGCCTGGTTGTATGATCAGAAATATATTCATATAATATATGTCTGTGTTCATAGATTTTCTTCTGTAAGTAACTCTGGATAAGAGCGTCCGCTAAATGCTGAAAATTTAAATGTAATTTTACTCCAACATATTAATAAACATAAAATCAGGACACAGCTTTCCATAATGAAATACGTAAACAGCTCCAAAACAAAACCATGCCCCCCTGACTGACAAAGTTAATTGGGATGCCTTCCCTTTGTCTACATTACCACATGGGTGCTAGAGCTACTGATGTTTTCAGATTGTCTTCTTTGACTTACCACAATCAAGACAATTATGGGTCATTTTATGCTAATTTAGGAAGAGGAAGTAGACAGAAAATGTACAAGGGAACTCAGTGGGTGGGGGTGAAGAAAAACGATGGGGGTTGAGATAAGAAATGTGAGATAAAACCAGGCAGATGAAGGGTAATTGCAGTACCAGCAAATCAGTGTGCATATGATTTAATGGTTTCTTTTTGTCAGTTTCTTTCAGGAGTGCTTAGTCGCCACAGAGAACCTGAAGCACTACATTGACACTCTGACTCCAAGACTGAGCACTGTAAGTGCTTTATGCTGTTAAAATGCCTTTTTTGCATTGTTCGTCCCTTTTTTTAGATGTTTAGCTCATCCACTTTGTACCCAATTGTGTTACGCTTCTGGAATAGACTCACAGTCCTGATTTAGGAGAGCAATCTCTTCATTTCACATGCATTAGTTCACATGCCGATCACTTATGTGCACAGAGAGCCACACCCTGATCAGCACTATTCCTGGACTCTTGTGCAGCCATCAGATGTCGTAGCTCCCTCAGTTATAACCAGAGCTGAGTGTCAATACTCTATGAATTTTCAAATTGCCAATGTAAGCCCCAACATTGCCAAGTTGATACTTTACAGCTATACAGTGAATAAAAATCCCATATATATCCCATTTTATATAAAAGTTCATATTCATATATGCTCATAAAAGTTCACAGAGTTTCTGAGTGCACAAGTTCTTACTGAGTTACCCTGGAAAGAGGATTTAAGAAATCCAGCATAGTGCCAGCTTTAGAACTGGTGTGAAAAAAAGAGCTTCTGCACAGGATACCAGCTGTGGCATACTGCTCCCATGAGTCACACACAGTAAAGTAAAGTAAGTTTGGTTGGCATGGAAAAAGCAAATAAAAGAAAAATACAGTGTGTCTTATATTTACTTTGACTTTTATTTGATTTTAGGCAGTCCGAACCCAAAATATTACATGTTTTGTCTGCTCAACTTAATTCCATTTGTTAATAAACCTCCAATTTTGAATTCCATTTTTTGGCAATTAGGGGCAGGAATGAGGCGAAAAAACTAAATAATTATGTGATTGTAATGGTTTGGTACAAACGCCTTTAATTAGCAAAGATGGCCAGTAGATTTCCAGTTTGTCAACATAAGAAAAATATTAAAATGTTTAAAAACAATGTATCTCAATTTAAGGTATTTGCATACTTCTACCATAATCAAAAAATCAGTGTGTAAAGTCCAAGGGTGCAAGCGTAAGCTGAATGCCCATGATCTTCAATCCCTCAGACAGCTCTGCATCAAGAACCGCTGCTCAAAAATAGCTGATATAACCACATGGGCAAAGGATTACTCTGGTATATCTTTGCCAAGCATTACAATACAGAGTTGAGTGCACAAATGCCAAAAATGTTACTGTGAAAAAAGAAGCCTCATGGTAACCTTGTCCAGAAGTGGTGTTGACTTCTTTGGGGTCGGAGGTATCTAGGAAGAACCATCACACAGTGGAATTGTATATTACTGTCAGATGAATTGCCATTAAAGGTCTTTTGCAGTAAAAATGGACAATGGGACAAAATGAAAGCAGAAAACACTAAATCACTTGGTATTCTGGGTTCTAAAATGTATCTTAAGTGTGTTGAAAAGGAATTGCAACATTTAAAAGTGGGAAATACTTTACTGTCTCAACTTCTTTGGAATGTGTAGCAGGCCTGAAAAATACAGGAATGAGTTAAGGGTTATTAATAAATGAAATTAAGTGGAGTACACAAACATGAAATATATCAGGTTCACACTTTATGCAATCAAATAAAAGTAAAAGTAAAGATAATATAATGTAATGAGTCATAAAGTCAATTTGGATACAAGTTAAAACACTAAACTATTTAATATGCACTAAAGTTTAAGATGCTGTTGAGAATTCACTTATTTAAAGTGTTCCAGTGTTTTTCACTCATTCTTTCATGCACTCTCTCTGTGACTACCTGCTCTCTGTTGGAGATTAACTCGCTCTGGCTCTTCAAAACAATTCATACAAAAGCTTATTTAAAATGTATTTCTCAAAAATTACTTTTCTAAAAATGCTCCAAATTTACTGTCAGTTCTTTCAAGGAATACCCCCGGCTGGCCCAAGCAGTTTAATTACATTCAGATAAGTGTGTGTGTGTGTGTGTCCAAGAGAGATAAATTAACATTCATAGCACAGCTCATTTAGCTTGCTAAGTTTGACTTCCAGTGGATCATTACATTTATTAAGCTCTGCCACCATCATCCATCTTCTTGTCTAATTGTTTAATTAACACTTATTGTTTACCAATGAAAAGTGTTTTTACTGATCATGAAGCACTATTTATTTATTAATATGACTAAATGTACAAATTCCATTTACTAAAAAAAACAAAAACTGTAATTTGGTTAACTCCTTCCATTTTATGATTTTTATTTTTTATTCATTTTATTATTATTTACTAATGTTTATTATAATCATTTTAATGATATGTTTTACACATGTTGGTAATAATTGCTGGTTACACAAGATTCACCAGTTGAATTGTCATGGACAAAAATTGACTAATGTGACTTGCATCTATTTGGACTGTGGGAGGGCAGCGGTTAAGGTACTGGTCCATTTAGCAGAAATTAATTGGTTAAAACCACCCACTGCCAGGCTGCCTCTATCGGACCCTTGAGTAACCCTCAGTTGGTTAGACTGTAAGTTGCTTTGGATAAAGTGTTCTGAATGCCAAAAATGTACACCAGAGCTCTTATACACAGGGAGAACATGCAAACTGGACACAGGATGGACCCTGACTGTTCCACCTGGAAGTCAAACCTAGGGGTTCTGGTCCTTGTCTGGGCCTCTCAAGGACAGGAAACATGCCCCAAAGCCACTCGTTTGGTCATTTTGAGTTGAACTGTTGCCACAATTGATAAATGAAACACACACATGCACACTAGTGAACACTATGGGGCAGTGAGAACGTGCCCGAAGAGGTGGGCACACGATGGGCACATGGCCCCCAGGGAGCAGTTAGAACATAAGGTGCCTTCTGATCACAAGCCCAGTTCTCTAACCACCAGGCCACGGCTGCCTCAAGAGGAATCTATAAAGATGTTTTTGTATTTCTTGCTGTATTTATCTCATAATTATTACGGATTAGGAGAAATGGAACTGCTGAAGTGTGTGACCACCATGCTGTAGGGATGGTATGTCCAGATAGTCCAACTTTCATTTTTTTCATTTGATTATTTTCCCCATGTTCTCAGAGTAATTTAAGTGGGCTGTCATTTTTTTTACTTCACACAACACACAACATGTTATCCAATTTCTGCTCAAGACTTTTGGAGCTATGAGTGATTGTCGAAGTCTTTCATATCCTTCTCTGTTTGCCAGCCAGCCAGATGCCAAACTCTGGGAAGGAAACTCCAAGCTTAACAAGAAGACGTCCACATATTTTTTAAATCCACTGTAGAAATGGCAAAGTTAAGACCAGTTTTGTCTTGTATGCAGATCAAACACAGCCAAGATGAAGAGAAGAGACGACTCTGCTCTCTCAGAGACCAGCTGAGACTTTCACTGCAGCCTGAACTCAAAGAGGTGATCGATTATCCACCCATTCACTTGACACACTGTTATTCTTTAAACCAAACAATGACCTTAAGAAGTAGTTGTAGCACATAATAGTGGCAGAATTAGAATTCCTGACCTTAGAAACAAACACTTAATTAAGCCACTGGTGTTGGAACAAGTAGTCATTATAAACTTTTTGGTGTGCCCGTTTTTTAGAAAAAAAATGTAAATGGTCTTGTTTTATTACATATCTTTTATAAAACACTGTAGTGATCTGTCTGTCATGACTTAAGATTTTCTGAGAGAAGCATCTGTGACTGTCACTTTCGCATGTACAGGTGGCGCTGTCATTGCACAATAATCGACTTTAAAGCCAGACATGGCTTTTACAAATGTATGGCCAGTGCGTTCCAAAGAACACCGGTGGGGCAACATTTGGAAGGCGGTTTACATCCCTTGCCCTGGGTGAAAACGATTTATAACAGAATATGTGACAGAATCTGTGCCAACAGAAATGCTCGCACCCGGGCAAAGAACAGCTCCGACTGCTGGTACTTTCATTACTAAATAATGTCTCACTAACTTAATCACTCACTAACTAAATCACTTTAACTTTAAATGGGCCAGTCGTAGCCCAGTGGTTCGGTTACTGGACTAGTAATTCGAAGGACGCCAGTTTAAGCCTCACTGCTGCTAGGTTGCAGCTGTTGGGTCCTTGAGCGAGGCCCTTAACCCTCATTGCTCAGACTGTACACTGTAAGTCTCTTTGGATAAAGGCGTCTGCTAAATGTTGAAAATTTTAAATGTTAAATCCTGCCCACACAACTGCCCACTAAATGAATATTGAACTTGAACACCCCCAGAACCTGGTCATGCACTCATCACTTTAACCTGTCTATAGCTCATTCAGTTTGCACTACTGCATTTAATTGCATTGGTCATACCAATAGACTTTAATCTGTTGAAGGCATAATGTCATTTTTCTCTCTCCGTGGTTAATATCGAAGCTTAAATCTTTCTCATCGGTGTTCATATATTTTATATATGTTTCACACTTAATTTAATTAATTTACATTTAGAGGGAGGCATGGTGGCTTAGTGTGTAGCACTGTCGCCTCACAGCAAAAAAGGTCCTGGGTTCGATCTCCGGGTGGGGCGATCTAGGTCCTTTCCAGAGTTTGCATGTTCTCCCCGTGTCTGCATGGGTTTCCTCCGGGTACTCCGGTTTCCTCCCACAGTCCAAAGACATGCTACCAGGTTGATTGGAGACACTTAATTGTCCGGTACCTGCGCTGGACTGGCGCCCCATCCAGGGTGTTACCATGTGCCTTGCGCTCGTTGAAGAGCTGCGATAGGTTTCAGCACCCCTCCCCGACCCTAATTAGGAAAAGGGGTTAAAGACAATGAACTCAACTGATGATATATTTTACATTTAGTTATTTAATGTTTATTGTTGCACCATGGGATTGAGAGAAACATAATTTCAATATTCTGTTTGTCCTGTACCCATTGCATTAATAATAAAGCAGACTTTGACTTATAATAAGTTACGTAATTCAGTGACCTTCAAATAACCATCTAATACTACTAAATGATGATGATTATCCCATTAGTCGCAGCCGACTCTCGGTCACTTGATGGATCATCGATCCATGAAGTATTTCGGCAATGATAGTGGAGTAG
>JAYDZG010000025.1:8263735-8280367 GCA_034509265.1 Microcambeva bendego
CTAAACTCTGTAAAGCTGCTTTATGACAATATCTATTGTAAAAAGCGCTATACAAATAAAATTGACTTGACTTGACTTGATAAGAATAATTACAGCACATCAATTTTCATGAAACACATGGTATGGAAAATGCAAATACAATAGAAATGCAGTGTTCCTTACTTTTATTCAATTGCAGACAGCTTGAACCCAAGATATTCCATGTTTTGTCTGCTCAACACCATTCGCATTGTTAATATAGCTCCAATCCTGCATTCCACATTCCAAAAAACCTAGTGCATAAAATCATTGCGTATAGTTAATGGCGTGAAGTTGAACTGAATGTCTGGGATCTTTGACCCCTCAGATGGCACTGCATCAAGAACCGCTGCTCAACAACAGCATTATAACCACATGGGCAAGGGATTACTCTTTCAAACCTTGATAAAGCACTACAATAAAGAATTACATGCACAAATGCCACATAAAACTTCACTCTGCATAACATAATTCTTTTGTCAAGTAAGTCCAGAAGCTGGGTTCGACTTCTCTGGGCCCTGAGGCCTCTAGGATTAAGCATCACACCGTAGAAAGGTGCATTGTGGTTAGATGAATCAGCTTTCTGGGTCTTTTTTGGGAAAATGATAAAAGGACCACCCAGAGTGTTATCACGAAAGCCAGTTTATATGTGTAAGTGCTTTTGGCAAAGATAAATATTACTTATGTGAGATATTAGAGCAACATATGCTGCCTCCAAGATGTCATTTTTACCAGGGTCCATGCTTTTCTCAACAACACCTGCTGCACACATTACGTCTGTTGAGGACGAGGGTACGAGTACTGGACTGGCCTGCTTACAGTCCTAACCTGTCCCCAACAATCTCAAGTTAAAATATCTCAGGTCCATACTGTCTGCAATCAAATAAAATTAAATCTAAGAAAGTTTTTTTATTATTTGGGTTTTTCTGATTCGGTGAACCATTAATAACTAATAAAAAAATAAATCATGGTGGAGGAAGCATTATGCATTGCCATGAAGGTGATCTAACATCTCTTTTATCTACTATGAAATTTTTAATTGTACCTTTCTAGTAACGAAGACAAACATACACAGAAATAAAAACAGCTAATTACAAAAGCGACCGACGCATCAGTGCAGAGATGAAAGAGTCACTGGGCGTGATACTCAGCAGGAGATGAGGAGTGGGTTGGTGAGAGACTGGTGGCTCTGAGCCCTTTCTGGTGTGCCAGTGCTCGTGAGGATCTCACAAGCTGCCAGTTCATGACACAGAGCATTCAGCACCTCCATAATATGAGCTTTTCCTGTGAGGAAAAAAGATGGCACATAGATGTTTATTGTGCTATTGGTCAATTGAGAAATTCTCGTTTTGCTAAACTGAAAACCAGAACTTTACCATGTTGGGGATCACTGCAGGACTCCAGCGAACTTAGTAAGATCTTTCCCAGGGACCTCCTCGACACATTCTGAAAATAAATTGTGTATATACGTGTCTTCACTTTATTTTACTGAAATAACATTAAGTCAGATGTGCCCCAGTTGAATAAATAACACTTACGATTTCCAGATGTCACTAGAATTTATTATAAACATTCCAAATTGTAATATATTCACAATTGTTATTGAAGAAAACAAAACAAAACCAAACTACGAGTGTAATGATTCACAATACCCATGATACTGCATTCACAATATTTCATTTTGTCTCAGCTTTAACACTAACCAGGTTTCGGAGCTGCTGGAGGAGCTGAAGCACATCCATGAGCTTCTCTTCAACCAGAGATAGACGAACCCGCTCAGTCTCTAGCATTTGCAATTCTCTGTGCAGCAGCTTTGTCTCCTCGGCTTTTTGCTGCAGCTCCTGCTCTAACAAGTCCTTTACCTGCACACAAACAGAATAATTCCTACTAACTAAACACTGTCAGACATAATTACCCCTAATAAGTATTGAGTCCATTTTCTTTTAAAAGCCTTTTTAAGATTAAATGTATGTATTTATATATTTATTCTGATTGCTAGCGAAACAGCTATTACATGTCTAGTAAAAATGTTAGCATGTACTGTTATGGGTTCTATGACCGCATACGGAAAGCCATTACAACAGTAAGTTCGTCTGCTCTAATGATCCTAGAAGTACAATGCTGAAACGGGTTGCTTCACATGAGTGCTTACAATTTCTTTCAAATATTGTATTTATTTGTGAAATATTGCTGTTTCAGGTAACATTATGTGGAAATTACTTCCACGCTTGAATGACCAGCAGTCCAAAGCGCAATCCAAAGCGCCCTGTAAGATAAACACAGAATACATTGCTGGTTGCTTAGGTGTGTGGAACGAAATGTGTACCGCATGACTTTCTGTGGTTTCACCTATAAAACAAAATATTTTCTCATACTGCAGCCCTAACCAGCCATGGATTTAAAAAGGTGAGGTGAAAAGAAGACCTAAATATGTATTTTTAATTATGTACATGAACATGTGACCAAACAATTGCTCACAATCATGATTGCCTATTCACCTATGGTCTCTTCTGATTTTAAATGCTCTGGATGACATGGTTGATTGGATTACTTCTGTTTGGTTTTGTTTGGCCAAGCTGCTTTTGTTCAGTTCAAATAGAAGTGAAGTTTCACTTTGTGATGGCTCTCTATAACACATTTATTGAGATCAGTTATCCATAGTGTGTTTAACTTAAAAGGTATACAAATTTAATGTTAGGCATCTGTCATTACCACATAGTACCACTTACAAAGTAAGACAGTAGGCCTACATGCTTATCTTGTTTTGCCTGTAGTTCCGATTGCCAGACTTCATATCACTTCATATCAATGACATTTCTTGGACTTAAGTAAAGTGTTAGAATTTCCATTTTATTTAGTGTTGTGCGCTTTCTTTTTAAACACATTTTTGCTTTACTAATGTCACTTAGAGTAATCGATCTAATCAATCTGCTGGCTTGTGCTGCAGATGACTTAAATTGTACGAGTAGCAGTCCATGTCTTCTCATAGGCCTACAAAAGATTTTACTATTCCCAGTTGTGTCTGATATAAGCTTATTCAACTACGTTCATTTTTTATAACCCATTATCCTAATTAGGGTCGGGGAGGGGCGCAAGAGCCTATCCCAGCTCTTCAATGGGCGCAAGGGACACGGTAACTCCCTGGATGGGGCACCAGTTTATCGCAGGTACCTTTAGGACAATTCAGTATCTCCAATCAACCTGGTGGCATGTCTTTGGACTATGAGAGGAAACCGGAGTACACGGAGGAAACCCACGTGGACACGGGGAGACCATGCAAACTCAGGAACTTCTCGCTGTGACGCAACAGTGCAACCCACTAAGCTACCGTCCTGCCTAAGCTTATTCAATAAACTGCAATAAAAGGAAGTGTATGAGAGTTAATGCTTCCTTTACATCAATAGTTCAGGGAAGGCCCCTTGGCATAAAGGTTTATAAAGACTGGAGTACAGAAACTCCATTGAAACCCTTTGGGGTGTTGAAATGATCATGCTTAGGTTTTTTTAATTTATATAAATGTATACCAACTTTAATAGACGATTCCCTGTGTTCTTGTGATTAAACACCCCTGGATTTAACAACTAGTTTTTAATTTGTTGTAGTGCATACATGCCGGCAGAGGGCACCAGTTTACCTGTTCGGGGTCTGGCTCAGTTCTGCGCGCTTGGCTGTCTCTCAGCTCCAGCTGTTTATGGAGGCGGGTCACTCGGTCCAGCAGCTGGAGAACAGCAGTGTGACTTTCCTCAGCCCACGACTCACCCCAATGAGACAATAACTTCTTCAGAGCTCTCTCATCACATCTGTACAAGGGATTCAACAGTTGAGAAAACAATGCTATGAATGATTGCTTTATCCTATTGCTTTATGCTGCTCTCCTAGGAAAAGAAATGAATGCAATACATCTCTGTTAAATGGACATGTGGAGAGTTTGCTTTAACAACAATGTCAATGTTAGAAATGGACACATTGGCTTTATTCGATGTTCTTCTTTTCTTTGAATTCCTTTACATGCAGATAATACCTGTTACAGTGGCTTCACATAGTTACCAGTAAAATAAGAACAATCATTTCTGGATTGTATAAAATGACAGGTTTTTAGCAGTACCCACTGCTCAGTTGTCATATATGACCAGAATTTGCATTTAATTCAAATCTAATTATATATTATTTAAAACAAATTGCTGAGAAATAAAGAGGGAAATTTGATTACAAGGATATTGCTGGGTAAAGTCTCTTTAGGAGTCATGATGCCAAAACATCTTAGTAAGTGAGACGCAATGTTATAATAACCTGACATCCACAGTTTTTATTGTAGGACCAGTAACATGTCTATGTGTTGACAGCAGGCCATTGGTTGAACTCTTGTGGGCCGTATTTGGCTCCTGGGTTGCCTATTGTGGAACCCTGTTGTGCACTAATGTATTGTTGTTTTTCAACCTTGAGGTCAAGTACCTAAATAAATTCTTGTCATCTTTGGCCATATTCACCTAAAAACCAAGTGTGATTTGTGTTATGGTTAGAGAAATGTATCATGATGGAGTGTTCCACTGCACCTGTCACCACAGCAGGAGAGTCTGGTGAGGATTCTTTTGACCTCATCCACTTGTCTCTGCTGCTCCCCGGTCCATCGTTCTTCCTCTTCATCCGACGCTGCCTGTCCTTCCACAGAGCGAAAGAGCTGCTCCTCCACTAGGATAAACCACACATAGCATGTTAAGCAGCCATAACTTTATAATGCTGTTAAACACAGAGCAGGATATTCGATGAAATACAGTTTAATAAACAGCCTCAGTGTTTCTGGAATTCGGTTTGCATATTCTGTACAGAAAAAATTGGACAAAAGAAAATTGGCAAATGAAAAGTTAAAAAACAGCATGCTAACATTTTTTTTGGCTGCTCCGGTATTTATGGGTTGCCACAGCTCCACATAAAGGTATTATACAAGGTGCACTTCATAATGGCACATATTGTCATGACTTTTTTAAATCTAGGGATGGGATAGGCACTAAAAGCACACTAACAAGAGCATTGAAAAGAACACTTCGCAAAGGCTAAGCTGCTGAAGTTTGAATCCTGACTGTGTTTTAGTATGAATAACTTCATTGACCATTATTGAGGTACAGACCCTTTTTAACAATATATGCTTACAGCTAGATCTATAGGCATACAATAGTAATAAAAGTATTATGCCCCATTACAACAAAAAAAGTATTTAATGTTAAATAGGTTTTATATTAATTATAAGAAGTGATAATTATTTTTGTTGTTCAGCTAATCTACTGTCTTGCTCACTTTACTGCCACCTTCCATGTATACTCAAGAAAGGACATAGACTGCAGTACCCATGCACTGCCGTCCACGAGGAGAGCATACGTGCAGCAACACTGATAAATAGAAAGATATAATATAGATGGATTCGATTGGTCATTAATTAGTACAGGTACAGTGTAACGGAATACAGATGAGGATTCCCTGCTAGATAACAGTCCCTCCACCTTACAAATACATGGCTTATTGCACGTCCATTTAGGCACCTGACCAGTCAATAGCATAGGGGTGATTCCGATTGGTGAGATTCTCAAGCTTGTTAAAAATAAGGTTCTTTGTTTTAATGTCTACAAACAATGAAATATTTAAAGGGAAACAACACATAGCTCTACTGTACAACTCCACATGATTTTCAATAGTTTAGTGAACCAATAATAATAATAATAATAACAACATAATGACCTCTTTTTTATCCTCAACACAGCAGGTAGGTAGTAGAATGGTTGAAGTTTATTACTCATCTAATGTAATGTTTTAGCTTCATGCAAATGAAAGTAAAAAAACTGAAAACACACAACTGACAAATGTCGTGAGCAGTTTCTGCATGGCCTGTTGGGGAGTCACGATCCTGCTGTGTATCCAGACAACATCTATGGTTCAGAGTAACGGCTCCGCTGTACTTTATATCCTCCATGCTGCTAAATACTCTGGATTCAGGCATATTGGAGACCTCAGATCTGCAAAGCAATGAAAACCCCAGTCATTATTTTCCACAGAGAAGCACAGCACTTTTTTATCCTCACTCCTACACTAGTGCATTCTTGTAGTGACATTGATGGTGGTCATTTTCCTTCCTCCATTAGCTGAGAAATATAAGCTGCATTAAGAAAATGTGTAGTTCATAAGCTGTAGTACAATACTTTATATGACATCAAAGAGAAAAAGCGTAACTTGAGCTAGTCGAACTAGTCTGCAATAATTCTTGTCTGTAAGCACTACAATAATTTCACTGGCACTTGTGATAAGGCAGCACAAGCTGGGCTGGCGGTGTCTAATTGAAACCTTATGCCAGTCGCAGTGTGCTACAAGCTCAGACCTGGAATTTGTTTTACAGCTTGAATGGTGACTTCAGTAACCCAACATACATTCACAACCAAAGAGCCAGCATTCCATACACCATACAATATAATAACAATTATTAACTCAAAAACTATCATTTTAAATATGTGGATCTACAGAAATATGTCGGCTAAAAAGTGCCACCACCTCTTGTATAGGGTATTTAATCACTTTTGGTAAAAAGAACTTATAAAATAAAATACAATTTCATTCTTCCTTACTTCTTTCTTGCTTTTATTTCACTACTTCTTTCATCATTTTTTTGTAGGAGGAAATCCGATAGGGGGCCTTTGTGAATCAAACATTAAGTGTTTCCAGATGACAGCGTCTTGCCAAAACTAAAGCAAAAAGCTAAAGAAATGCAGCTTGAATCCTGACTAGAAATAAAAAAAGATGCGTATCCACACATCCTGCTGCTCAGAGGAGTCTTCAGCATGGAAGTGCTGTGCTGGTGTCTGTTAGCTGACAGAAAATAATATCTATTGGTTTAAATGATTGGCTATTTATTGGAGGTTCAGAACAAATGAATGAAGGTATTCAGATCAAGCATTTTGTTGATTGTTATTTAAATCCATGTTAAGGGTCACATTAGGGATTGCAACACAACAACATATATCTTAATGACCTCGGTTTTAACCCGCCCTTGGGCCAGGTCTGTCGGGACAGTTTCCTATGTTTGTGTGGATTTTTTGTGTGGTGTTTTGGACTTTGGTCACCCTCCAAAAACATGCAGTATGGTGCTGCTTTGAATACCCCCAGTTCCTTTATTGCTTTTCCTGGTCTGTATCTTTAATAAACATTTTAGAATGTAGTGTGTGTCCAAACGTCTCCTTGTGCTACAGTATTAATACATTAGTATACATCAGTGGTTCTCAACCAGGGGGACTCATTGAGAGGGGGTCCTGTGGCATTTAACAGATGAAAGTAAAAACACGTGTGTGATTGTATGGGGGAATGAACTGGCATTCAGGAGATCTCTTGTAATGTCATAGGAATCTAAGCTATACTAGCTATGTTAGCCTACACTGAGTCTTTGAGCATGTACAAATAATTGTTTTGCACAGTGAGAAAAGTGCAAAGGTCAATGGATGGTGACTATAATGGATTTAGTTGTAGATGCAGATCCTGCTAAAGTGGACCCACCGAGCACCCCAGCTCATCCTACATGAGCAGGATCATATGCCATCCTTGCTGAAAGCATAAGAATACTATCATATCCATTGTCAATGATGTCCCCATAATTATTTCTTAATTTCAGCTCAATTATATGCTCACTGATTTGATATGTCCCTCGTCATAGCTTAGTGGTTAAGGTACTGGACTAGTAATCTGAAGGTCGCCAGTTCAAACCTCACTACTGCTAAATTGACGCTGGTGGGACCTTGAGCAAGGTCATTGCTCAGACTATATACTGCAATTGTACTATAAGTTGCTTTGGATAAAGGCATCTGAAAATGTAAAATGTATATTTTCAAGTAATCCCCAAATACAGGGTAAAGCAGGTTGTTATGGGGACCCAAAAGCCTCAGTGCAATAATTACGGTCTGTCTACAGGAGGGTATTGTAAAGGCTAAGTGTGACCAATTTGATTTTAATTAACAAAGCTGTTGGATGAATGTGTGTGGGAAAGTACGGACAGGGCTTGGAGATGGTAGTGTACATAAAGACTGATGTTTGCTTTGTAACAGAATAGAATGTAGCAGATAACATTTGACTAGCTTTCCCATGTCATGGTTATTCTAGGGGGAGACAATCCCATTTATTATATTTTAAATACATGCTTGATTTTAAAGTTCAGAAAATCAGCAAAAAGGCAATAATAATCAAAACTGAATCATCCTGATTCATTTATTAGGATTTTAATGTCAGTTTTTAGACTGGTTACATTCATGACAGGACAGATACTCATTACATAAAGTTAATTTGTTCACAATGTTATATCAAACAGAGTCAAGGACAATTGAATATCTCCAATTTAGTAACCAGAGGAACCTGGAGCACCTGGGTTAAACCCATGCAGGCACATGGAGAACATGCAAACTCCACACAGGAAAAATAACAGGCCGTCCCACCAGGATATTGAGCCAAGGACATTTTATCTGTGAGGCAACAGTGCTACTCACTAAGCCACCTTGCCGCATTCCCTGGTAAAGCTGGTGATGAAATGGAAAATAAGAAAATATGTATTCATTAGCATAAATAAGAACAAAATTCAAATCATTGTACCATACTGAGTAGACACTTCTAATAAGTTTTATGTCATTTATAGAAACTGCTTAATACTCCAACCAGGGTTAACATTATGACCACCGATAGGTAGAGTGAATAACACGGATTATCTCATCACCTGTTGGTGGTTGGGATATGCTGCTTCAAGTAACCTCGTTGTTACAAGTAGTAAAAATGTCCAAGTGTAAGGATTTATGTAAGTTTGACATTGTGAGGGCTAGTTGACTACGTTGGAGCAGTTCCAAAACTGCTCTTGTGGGGTGTTTCTGGTCTGTATCTTTCAAAAGTGGTCCAATAAAGGAGCAGGGGTAAACTGGTGACAGGGTTATGGGCAGTCAAGGCTCATTGACACACGTGGGGAGTGAAGGCTGGCCCGTTTGGTCCGATCCAACAGAAAAGCTACTGGTTTTAATAGGAAATTGTCAGAATACACAGTGCATCATAATTTCTTGTGTATATGTATGACCAACACAATACTAGGAATGTGCTCATGTTATGCCCTGACTATATAGTCCAGGCATCCCAACATCCAAAAGCAGATTTAAACCTTTTGTCTACCAGTATGGGTCACAGTAGTTTTACCTAGTTAAGAACAACACAAAGTTAAAACATCGAGCTAAGGGTAAAATGCTTTAAGTAAAAGTTAAAACATCGAGATGGGTGAAATGAGCTCCACTTTTAGATCAAGGTAATGCTGACTTTATTTATTTATTTTGTTCAATGTGAATTAACTAGCCTGATGAAGGTAAAAGACGTAAGTTAAAAAAAGAAAAACACAATTAGGGTGGAGATGTTCCTGATCATAAACTTTCTACATTAGGGTTGGAAAGAAGTTTTTCTTAACCTAATTGCTATAACCATGCAGTGGGGGAGTAAAAGTTAATGTCATGGATCAGCAAGTGGTTTGGGAAAACTCAATAGTGTGAAACTTTATAAACATGACTTTGCATGTTGAGAACTGGAATCAAGAAACAAAAACTTTCTATTTTTTCCTGCTGCATAAGTGGGAGTAAATGGGAATGTTAATTATTATTTTTGTTCTACCTGATGGGTCCTCTAGTCTTAACATTTACATTATTAGATGAATCTACATTTTTTTATTCACATTATGTACGAAAAAGGCAACACAAAATACACATGGACATGGACACATAGCATCATTGAGGCATTACAATAGTGTGACTGGCTCAGATGCACAAAATATGCTATAGCCTCAGTTTCCACTATTAGGTGATAAAAACACAAACATGTACAAATCAGCCTAAATGACTTTCCGACTTTAAGTAAAATAGTGCAAATTAAATAAAATATGTTGATGAGAACTCGATTGAGAACTCGATTCTTAATGATGTACCAACTTTTTAATGCCAGCTGTAAAAAGCACAGATCCACTGCTGCTTTTAAATCATCATCACATGAAAATTCTTCTCCTTAATGCTTCTTTAATCATGCCAACAGGTGGAAATTTTGGCACTATAAGTTATCTTAGACACAACCAATTACTACTCCCATTTCCAATGAAAATATAAAAGTGCATAATCTTCGCAAATAACTTTTTTTCTTTTTTTGTTTCCATGTCTTTCTATTTCAAGATGACTTGTGATTTGGGTTTCCTGTATTCTTATTCGAAGCTTAGTCCGGTTTACAAAGACTTTTACAAAGGCAAGATGCTTTTCATTACTTTGCTTCCCTTCCCTTTGGGGCTGTTAACTTCACAGACGGGTTTGTTTCTAACAGGAAAAAGCACAAAGCATGAAACAGAACAGAAACAGATGCAGCAAAAAAATTCTTCTATGGCAAGACAAGATTCTTAACGAATTCCAAGCGTGACTTTGTGTTTGGTACCGGGCTTATACCGGTCTTAAAACTGCTTGTAACCCATTTGCTGGCTCGTCTTCACTTAAGTCATGTTTGTAGTAACAATAACAGGATCGGATATCACACAGCTAAAATCACATCGAAGCTCTGAGGTCAGTCCTGCATTAACAATTCTCTGAGGTCAGCTGTTTGTGGTTAAAAAATGAGGACACCGGGGCATTTCCTGGGTTTAATAAAACAAAGATCTGAGAATGCAGCCTGATGTTCACCACTGTTTCACTCCTTTCCCTCCCTTTGAATCTAACTCTTTGAGTCTCTTTAGACTCTTCTGCTTCTTCTGCTTACCTTTTTTGTTTTTAATGCAGTGAGCTACCTAAAGGACATGGGACAAGATGTGTTGTGTTCCAAAACATTCTAGAAATCTGAAAGTCAACTTCCAAAACTTTTGATGAAAAAACTGAAGAAAGAAAAAGATCATAAAATTGTGTTAAATATATTCATATATTTTGAAATTCTTAGGTGAATATTAGGTGGTCCTGGCAGTTCTACGGCTAATCTAAAGCAGCTACAAACACCACTTGGGTAAGTGAGTTTGGAAAACTCCCAACAAGCTTTTTGGATGCAAAGGGGTGTGTGTCAAAACATGGAGTATTTTAGTATTTGAGACATGTGAAATGAGCTCTGTTGGCTGATAGTGTCTCCACAAGGTGAAGGAATAATGTGGATCAGCATGTGGCTCTCCATTCACAAAGCTGATCCACATATTAACTCACTGTGTGCAGGTGACAAATACAGTCAAGTGCTGTTCACATATTGGAGTAGGCCTGTAGGAGCCTCAAACGGGACAGGAATGTCATTGGAGAAAAAGCATAACACAATTGGGTAAACATGAATGCATTAAAATCGGGAGAAAAGGAGAAGAAAATGCATCAAAAAGCATTTATTAAAAGTGTGTAGTTTATTTAATAGTAAAGTGAATAGATTTAGCTTTAAAGACAAGAAACAACATGAGAAATCCCCTGTGCTGGGCTGAAAGGCCAAAAACTGTGGGCGAAAAAAGGTAATGATTAATCAGAACCCACCCCAGCTCTTTTTCTTTGTTATTGTAGTGCCTTCACATCGAAGCACCTATCAAAATGCTAGCAGTGAAAAGGTTCAACAGCTGATTTAAAATACAGAGAAGTATCTGAGAAGTGGGAAGGGAAGTGTGGAAAAATTACAGTCTACAAAACCAAAGCTTTCATTTGTTGAAACGTAGCAAAACGTCTGAGGTCTTCCAAGCAAAAGTCCCTCCCACCACAAAGCCATGTGTGTGCTTTAGTAGTGCTGAACTCTGCATAGCCACGGTGTGTTTAGGCCAGGAAGAGGAAAGAGAACACCAAAGTGTTTATAGAGGCAGTCTGAGCTTCAATTTAAAACCCTCACAGAAGCAAGATTCGTTTAGGTCCTTCTTGGGTTAGGTCACAATATCTAAATTGGGTTAGGGTCTGAATTTTGAAAAAATTCTGCTTTTAAAGGTAAATTAATATTTTTGCAAATGAAGCAGCAATAAAATGCACCACCCACCATGCTTTACAGAAATAAAATGCCTTTAACTAAAATGTACAGTCTAGAAAACATAATTATTTACTCAGGTCATGGGGGTCTGGGGTATAAGCCGTCCTGTGCTCTCAATTTTTTCAGTTTTTCTGATTTTCAGATTTATGAGCTCTAGGATCTGCCCACCCCGAATAATAGACAAAGGTGACATATGTCACCAAAAGAAACATATGTGGGCCTATATATTGATCTTCAGTAAACCGTCAACACCACACCACACATCTTGATTTAGGATGGGTCAGGGATTGGACGGTGCCAAAGGAACAGACAAGGTTTAGGCCTGGCTCAAGGGCCCAACAGAGCCTGCATAGTAGAGTTGGGATTCTAACTCTCAACCTTTCAGTTGACAGTTTAAAGCTCTTAACACTAGGCTAACACTTGAATGGTTAGAAAGTCCATTTTTTAAATATATGTTGCAATGCAAACAGTTCTCACTGTGTGTCCCTGTGAGGTCTCACTGGACTGTCAACTTTTAAATCTTTAGACATAACACAGGAAAAAAACAATTGGTTTGCGTTTTGTAGGCCTTTTATTATGGCCGGGAAAAGTAAAGCTCAGAACAGAATGTTTATATAATGCCTGCCACACAGAGCACCTGAAATTACAGTTACTAAGTGCCACGATTGATTATTTTGATCTGTCTGTAAAATGGAAAACGTGAACATTAGTGAGTATGATGTCAAGATGATGGCAAAGGAGCAAAGCTTAACTGACATAAATGTTTTTCCCAGATGCATGCATGCGTAATGTTTTCTCATGAGTGGGTTTGAAGGAGGGTACTTTTGGACAGCAAGGTTAAATTTTAATCTTTGCCTAAGCCAGCAAACAAACAGATGACTATTTGCATCTTCCACCAGATGGTGGCCCCCACATATCTTTTGTTACTTCTTCTCCAGTCTCCCAAACCCATTATCCCAGCAGGTCTGTCCCTTCTCACTACTTTGCATTTATTGGATAAAAAAAATGCCTGCATCCCTTTGATATACACTTGGATAGATCTCCTGTTTTCCATGGAAATTAAGTCAGCAGATCTCTTTTTGTTCCCAGCGTCTCCTCCACAGGACATGAACCCTGACTAAAACCTAGTTTGGTCTTCAACAGTGCCAATAAGCTTTTCAAAGAGAGTTTATATCTATAAGCTTAGTTTAGGACAGGGAAAAGTTCCAATATCCAAATGCATACATAAATACACATACATACATACATGCATACATACTTACACATACATAAATACATACACATACATACTTACACATACATAAATACACATACATACATACATACATACATATAAACACACACAAGTCTAAAAAAGAACTAACCAACGGTTAGATACAACGGTACCTTGAAACTCTACGTCAGTGGTTCTGGGAGTGGCGTCAAGTTTTAAGGTTTTGAGTTTCAAGGTTTTTTCCCCATAAGAATGTTAAAGTTGTTAAAGTGTTCCAATAATTGTTATTTACATATATTACATACTAATATTTGAATTTCCAAACAAATTGCATAGCTAACGTTTATTTATCATATTTAGTTCCCAACATCAAAATTCCAGTAAAATTTTATATAATCTAAAAATATTTGAATATTCAATATTCTATATTGAGACTCGCAGGAATCCACATTATTATCTTGACAGAGATTTTTAAGCTTTTTTTATAGAAAAAATGCGGGGTGAAGCTGGGGGCAGGTGTGGTAATTCAAGAGAGAACGAAAGACAAGTGAGGATAATAGTAACATATAAATCAGTGAAAGGAAAGAATAATGGGTGGTAAGGGAAAATAAAAAAGCATAATTTGAGACTGAATGGGTCACTTACTGACCCTGTGGTGCATGAACAGTGTCATCTGCTCTTACAGACGACTGCCTCAAAAACAACCCTGCTGTGTTCTTTCATGGAACAGCTGTGCAAAACTTGAATGCTGTATATTCTCCTGAGACTTGCACTCGGACTACACATGGCCAGTGATTCAAACATTAGCCCTAAGCACCATCTTCACTCTTAAATCCTTAGTACTTACTGTGTTAATGGACAAGTAATTCCTTACTTAGACATGCAGCTTTACATGATGACTTAGCTGTTCACCATAAAAGACAGGTTACTTACAATATGAAGAATAACAAATTTGGTGGACTGATGGTTAAGATCCTGAACTAGTAATTGGAAGGGTGTGAGTCCAGGTCATGGCTTGTGATGCCTCAGCCCATTGGTTTGAATGGCATGAAGAAATTTTGTAATCGCTGTATTAGTAGTACACCATAATAATCTGCCTTATGAGTCAAATTCGAATCCACTCTACTTAGCTGCCTAAGTTTTCAGAAACACCCATTATCGTCCATGTAAATACAGTATGGCAGTGTGAAAAATATTGCAAATCAGGTTGCTCACATGGCGCAATGGTAACAAAAAAGCCCATCAGTTCTGAGGTCTAAAGCTCTCAAGTCTGTTTTTCAGCTCTGCGATTAGCTGATGGGATGGCAACACTGACACATGACTAGCCCTTGTCCCCCTACCCTTACAGACACATAGTCCAACAGGGTATTCTCTTGAATGGTGCGGCAACAGAGACTGTGGGTAGATGGTGATATGTGAGAGAAAAATAGTAATTTACTCTGGAAGGATTCATGCATAATCAATAACTCAAAAAAAATTATAATAAAAAGATGCTTAGAGTATGATTGCCGATAGTTATATTGTTAAATTGTCGACCTTGCTGTGTACAGTCTTAGAAGACAGTTTTACTTCTTTCTTTTCACTTAAGGTAATTCACAAGTTATTTGTCTACTCCAAGAGGCCTCTGTATAAGTTCAATACATAATTAGCAATTCACTTGCTGCTAAATGACTTTTGAATTACACAATAAATTTACTTTAGATATCTATCTAACTATCTAATTTACTGTAGATAGTATGTTAGTTCATAATATATGAACACCATGCCAAGACTGTGTTAATTAAGGTATTTTTTCTTAAAAGGCAGATCAACTTTACCCTATGTTTTACTGAAAGTTCTGAAGTCAAAACGATCACATGATGAAATGCATATGGCAAAATAGCAATGCTCAGCTTTAAATACATAACACATTGTATGCAGGGAAACCTCAAATACAAGAGGGTTCAATGGGGAAGAGTTGCTAGGATTCGGATAGGGAAAGTTTATCTATTATTCAGTGAAAGCCCAGTTTGCAGGGGTGCTGGTGAAGATTGATGAGAGCTTTCAGTCTGTTTAAGACAGGTCTTCTCCATGTGTCAAACCATAAAGTAAAACGAACCATCTCCCTTCATCAGCCCCATTGTGATGCTTTACTGTTTGGTTTAAGAGGATGAATGGGGGTTGCCTCTTAGCATTGCAAATGAAACTTTTCTTAGAATGACTAGAATGATGAATGCCCAAGAATGTTTATGTTCAGTGTCAACAAGAAGCCACCATCCTGAATGTCACTTCTGTATATATAGGTGAGGTTGGAAAGTAAAGCCTTGTAAAATGAATGAATGTGATCTAATTTAGACTAAAAGCCTGTTTTAAAACCTGCTCTGTCATTTAAAAGCAGGTCTATTGACATGGTTTGACCTTTTAGTGGAAGATGATGTAATGTAACAGTGAAATAGCTAATTAATATCACAAAACACATCCCAGTCATTCCAAGTTAAGCTAATTTCAGACATGTTTATACAGACTGCACTGAAATAAAGGTGTTTTTATAATGCTTTGTCTGTTAATTACATCTGATTATGAGTGACTGTTCAAATGGGCATTTATATTTTACATTGGGTACATTTCAATTTAGAAAACTAAACATCAAATAACATACTAAAAATAAAAATCCATCCAAAAACTGCTTTACAGTTCAATGTTGTTTCTGAGATGAACCTTAGTTCTGGAGAAACATTATTTAAATATCATTGTGTCACTTTCATGGCTTACAGTTGTTAGCTCCTTGCACAGGAGTCCAACAGCAGCTACTCTGAGCTCAGCGAACTACTTAGCTAACTCTGCTAACACTGTATAAAGTAATGAATGTACTATTAAATACATAAACACAATCAACTCAAAATCAAATGGATGAAAAATAAGATCAAAGTTCTGTGAAAACATGCAGCTTTTATGTAAAAATGATTAATCACAAAACGACAAAGCAGCCTAGAAGACTGTAAACATTAATTAAATGCCCTGCACTGCTGAAAAGTTAAATGACAGGCTGAGTATAAAACCTACATTCCACTGAAACTACCAGTACCCAGGCAATGCTGCACAAAGTTTTACCAAAGCAAAACTGCCACACACATAGCCTGGTAAATGAACCCAAACAAAACAAGGTCTGCACCCATAATGTGAACCACATCAAGCCAACATAAATAGTATGTAGCAGCCATGCTTGTTCGGGATTCAGGGGATGGGACTTTCAGAAGCCTTTCAGCAGCTGTAATTTACAAGGTCAGATAAGACTAAAAATGAAAAAAAAGTATTACTTTGTAATAAAAAACACTTCTGTGTGTTGTGATGAGAATTAACACACAGGAGCAAAATTTTAGTATCTTTAATTAACCCAATGTATGGATATTGCAGACGGAAACCAGAGCAGG
>JAYDZG010000025.1:8291181-8303033 GCA_034509265.1 Microcambeva bendego
TCATTGCCGAAATACTTCATGGATCGATGATCCATCAAGTGACCGAGAGTCGGCTGTGACTGAACGGATAATCATCAACATCATCACGTTATAGCTAGTTTCGGTTATTTTGTCCGTCACATCTGACCGTGGTTTTGCGTCTTTAAGGTTGTTTTAATGTTCAAAACAAATGTCTAAAATGGGATTTTCTTCTTTTAATGAATGTATGAAACTATAATAAAATGTATCAGAGACTTATTTTCATGTGTATGAGAGAGTTTCGCTTTGCTAGGTTAGACTCCATGTACCTTGACTGCACTGTATTGTTGAGTGACAGGTTTTGTGAGCGCGAGCCCGGTTACCATGGTTACCACACAAGGTATACACGTTGAAGATAGAGCTGTGTGTTGTGTTCGCCTTTTTACGTTCTTTATTAATTCGCTATTAACGCGAATTTATTAATTTATTATAAACAATAAAACATTTACACGCACATCTCACTTTAATACCCTTCATCAATCCTGGGAACTTGATTCTGAGGTAAACTTTTTTGGTTCTTTGTTTTAAAGTTACAGCTACTAACACACACTTGTATTGGATGTCCTGCATTCTTTAACTGTTCAATTTCTGTAATATTTTACAAAATTAAGTTTTATATTGTTTTCACGTTTTAATTTGGCTTTTTAAAAACAAAATATACAACAAGCATTTGTCAACATAAATTATTAATATGGTACTGAACAATTTGCTATAATGTTGTTTAACTGTGGCATGGCATCACATTTTATTGTTTTGATTATGAAAAATACAGCTGATTACTTTTCTGTGCCATTAAGTTTGCCTTGACCTGTTCCTCTACATTTTACATTTATGGAATTTAACAGACACTTATCCAAAGCAACCTGCAAACCTTTCGGACCCAACTTGGCAGTGATGGGGCTTGAACTAGCCGCTTTCTGATTACTAGTCCAGTACCTTAACTGCCAAGCTACCACTGAAAGTGGTTACAAGAAACAATGGCGTCTTGACTAAGAAGCCACTGTTTGATCATTTTAAATATCACTTTCTTTTTTTGGTCTTGCTGCAAATAGCATGGTTGCTCTAAAACGTTCACGTTTGGAAATATTCATATTCCTATTTAAACTGTAACTTTTAAAATGTAAACACATTTCCTAGAATATTTGTAAAAAAAATCCAAAGAAATATTTTCCTTGTGAAAAAAGATTGGGTTCTGGTATTTTGTATAAACCTTTCAAACAATAGGTTGGGTCTAACTAAATACTCAACTCACACTTATTTCTAATACATAGACAAACATTGCTTAACATTTGCTTGGCATAATATTCTTTATGTTTTACTCCTTTGTCACTATCTTAGGAAAGCCTTCATGACAGCAAATGGAGCCTGATACCGTCACTGCCGCACTAAAGCAAATAGAGAATGAAAATAATGATGTCCAGTCATCTGAAAAGCTTGAAACACTTGATGGGAATAAGAATAACAATAACACGTCCCGAAGCTGTAAAAGTGAAAACAGAGAGCTTGGTACAACTAACCCTTGCCCACTGACTAGCCATGCTCACCAAACATGTAAAAGTGACTTCAGTTACACTGTCACCTGTATGGTCACCATGGCACTGGCTGTCCCTGGAGGTACAAATATTTTTTTTTCTTTTAGCATGATCAACATTGACTGTAATATAATTTATTTCAGGATCATTATACAATGAAAAAAAGCAAAATTAATAAGAGCTCTAATTCCTATACATATTTTCATATTTGTACAATTAGTGCCTATAGCCTATTTGTTGCTGTGTTCACTTTGTCACACCCCTCCCTGTAGCCCAATTATCAATAAAAAGTTATTGCAGATCATCCATTTTAGGGGTCACCAACCTCACCAAACTGAGAGCTAGTTAAAGGTTACAGTGGAATATAAAGGGCTACTTACACAGTAGCAAAGTGCAGAGTTCAGTGACAACAATAGGAATGATCTCACATTTGATGGTCACATTTTTTAGGAAATCATTAACTGTCACATCTTCAAATCTCGTTTGTAATTATTACTGTCTTTGTAACATTTTTAACAAATCACAAGTTCTGCCCCATGTTTGTACAAATGATAAGTTATGTAACATTAAAAAGCTGAGATGTACTGCTACTGTGCATTGATTCATCACACTAGATGCTAACAACCTACATGTCATCAGATTCATGTTCAGTTGCGCTGTAAAAACACCAGACACTCTACTAAACATCCCACTAATGGGAGAGAGTGGAGATGACACTGAGACATTCTTCTTGACTTTAAATACAGTGTTGGTTATCACTATTGCTCTTTTTTAGGACCATCCCGGAAAAAAAGGCTCTTTTCTTCTTAATAAAACGAAAAGCATCTTGATCCCCAGCGTAGCTGTGCTTCCTTGATTATCTCAGCAAAGATGGAAATTTGTTCATAAAACATTTTTGTTCGTAAAACTTTTATTTTCAGTATTAACATTTTCAAATCTACATCAATGCAAGTGGTACTGATTCAAAGAGAACAACAATAATGTACTTTATGTATCTATGATCACAAGCTCTATTTTTAGATGTCCTGCGAGTGACTCATAAGGTCCAATTTTTTGGTCGCTTTTAATGGATCCACACATAGGTACAATCAGTCATTTTATTGATCCTAATAAAGTGCTCAGTGAGTTTACATAGAATATACATTGATTGTTTTTTTCCTCCAAATGTACTGTGTTCTTTGTACTATGAAATTGGGCTGTTATATTAGCTAAATAAATTATGTCTGTTAGACTGCCCAATGATAAAAAATGTTTGTCTTGTCTAAAGTAATGTCTTAGAATAAGTATTTATATGAGAGGTTGTTAAATGATAATGACTTAAATAATACAATCTAGAAATCCACTAGTATTTTCTATTTTTTCCATTAAGGTTTTGAAAAACCATCAGTCATGGTTTCAGAGAAAGAAAAGAGAAAATCCAAAAAAGTGCATTCCAGTGAAAGAATAGATGTACAAAAACCAAAAAGTTATTACCATATTGAGTTCAGCCTGCTGCCCGATAGTAAGCCAATCAAAGTGGACCTGGTGATGTTCGGTTCGGTGGCCAAGGTCTATATGGATAATGAGACAAAGGTAACGAAATGGATTTTTTAAACAAGTGCTTTTCATGATATTGTACTAAGTGGAGTGTATTTGAGGTCCAGACCTTTACTAGATCTTTAATAGTTGCAATGAAGTAGATCAGTTAAATGAAGATTCAAAAGAATGAATGTACTTCTTGAAGTACATTTTTTTAAATGCCCCTGAAGTTCGTTTTTTTAAATTGGGTTTGTACTAAAACCTGAAACATATTTCAGACATTTAAGACAAAAAGTATTTGCTCTTTTCCTGTCTCTTGCTGGCCCCAGCAAGACCCAGGCCAGCACACAATGACCACAATTCATTCCCTATTCTTCCACCATTTGTGCCCACATCCCATCAGACAGTAATTGTATTGACCAGTCGATGATTTAATTCCTCAGAACTGCCAATTAGGTCAATCCGCACTGCTAAGGCAAGGATAGGCTTAGGTTTTAGATTGCTGTGCCACCGCAGTTTCTTTATTGTAATTTGAGATTTACAAAGCTTTGATCAGACTCTGGTAGGTAATGCGGAATATTCATTTTCAGTAGTCTTTCCACTAATCTTTCATTTTCACTAATCTTTCATGCTTTCATCAGCATTCCCTAAACTTAATTTTTAAAAAACTCATCGCCCTTCATTGAGAAATTTGTATTCTTGAACTCCCTTAAGCTCCTTTCACACATGCACAGTAATCCAGAAATGTTCCAGAGTTTTCCAGAGCTGCTGTATGTGTGAATGCAACCACTCTCAAAATTTGTCCCGGATCTTACTCAGACTTTATCCTCCTATAGCACCCTAGTAAAGGTTCCGGGTACTGCCCATTGACTAGGCACCCGGAACCTTTCCTCTGTGAGATAATTGTTACATGTCTGAAAGGGGCGGTGAACTGATATTCTGGAACTTTCTCGGAGTTCATGTGTGAAAGGGGCGGAGTATGGCTGTTTAGCTTGCCACTGCACTAATGATTTTTAACTGTTTATCAGTTTTGTTTTATATAGCGTGTGTAAGTGTAAAACATTTAAACTCACTAGCATTCCCAGGGACAATTGACATTGAGTTTCATTTAATTCCTATGTCATAATGTTTACTATTCTGGTCTCTGTAGATGCTGATTCCATGGCAAGAAGAAGAAAATGTTTGGCTTGCATGGTCTCAGTCTGTAAAGCTTAACGTGACCAAGGAACTGATTCTTAAAATGCCATCACATAAAATTACCTTTAGACTATGGGACACCAAGGACAAAGTGTGTGTTAAAGCAAAATATGACAGACCCAGAGCATTCAAATTACCACAGCGGAGGAATGAGCAGGATCCAGAACTTACAGGTGTGTTTCCATATTTGAAATGATATTTTATACAGTTAAATAACCCCAAAATGCAGTATTTTATAAATGCTATGTTATAAAATTAAATGTTAAATACACAATATGATCAAGTGTTTTTGTTCACAACACCCTTTGCTAGCAACTAATGGCCATGTCTTGAAGTTACAGTGCTACCCACTAAACCACCATTACCTTCATTTAGTAAAATCCAAACATCCTTTTATGGACATAACTGTGCAGCTGTGCAAGTAGAGATAGTCCACAAGTACATGGTTAGAAGACCCCTGACCTAAACTCTTTTTAATACTATTGGGATAAACTAGATCATCAATGGCAAATCAGACTTTTTATTTATATTAAAGTTTACCATATTACTTTCCTGTTTAGTTATACACAGCCACTTGTGACTGGTGAATAGCACAACCCCTCTTCCAAAAGAGGACATCTTAAAGCCCATGTTTATGGATGGAATGTGTATTTAGTGCAGGGTACTTTTTGTTCATTTGTCTTGCAAAGTAATTGCAGATGGGCAGCACAGTGGCTCAGGTGGCTCACTGTCACCCCACAGCAGGAATCACCTTGGCTTGATTAACAGGTGGAATGGTCTGAATTCTATCCAAGTGGAGTTCACAAGCTCTTCCAGTGTCTGTGTGGGTTTCCTCCGGAAGCTCTGTTTCCTCCTACACACCCTGGGTGTAAATATGTGTGTGTTTTTAATGTAATGTAATTTCAGACTTTGTGATACTAATTTCAAAACAGTTTTGTATAAAATACTGACTGCATTCTGTTAACTGTCTGATGGCAGATATGATGGATTCTCAACTGGAACAATCTGGTAATAGATTTTTCTACTCTCTTATTCTATATGCTTAGCAGTCATTTAGTTTAATTCATTAAAATCTTAAAACATACTTTATTAATCTGTGACCAAATGTATTTTAGGTGGCATTAAGGACATAGTATACAACTTGAGAGCTGATTATGAGAAAGAGAACCCAATACGCAAAACCGCCAAGAACTTTCACAAAGATATTATATCAACAGAAAACACAGAACAATCAGAACACAATATTGGCAAAGGTAAAAACTTTTAAATGTTACCACTTCATTACAGCAGATTACAATTTTATTACATTCTGTTTCACACATATTGGATGTAGGGATGCAGTTACACTGTATATTATTAAAATTCCTTTTTACCCCATATAATAGAGCTTGTATCTCAATTACCCAGCATGTTAACCACCGTGTGGCAACTGATCCATACACTAAATAATAAAATGTAGTTAAGATGTTGATACCCAATTACAGCATTACTCTCCTGCCTGATCACAAAAAAGGTCTGTAAAAACATGGGTTGATTAGTTATTAGCAAATGAACACATTGGTCAGTTGATTAGCCATTGAACACTGTTAGACTGAATTACCCAAACATGCTCTTTCAACCAATTGGGCAGTTTAAAATCGGGCATGACACCTTCCTAGAGTCTAGGTTCTACTTGTTTGTTTTGCATTGTCATGTCTATTTTGCATGTTTTGTTGCATCCTCTTTTGGTGTCAGGCATTGTTTGGTCATCCAGCTATTGTTTGTTCGGTCTCTACATGACCACTTTCCTTCTGGGCTTAGTGCTTGTGCGTTTCACTTGTTCATATCACATGTCCATACAACCTCAGGCATGCTTCCTACATTTGTTTTCTTAAATTGAGGTAGTGCAGAGGTTTCCTCCATATATTTGTATTAGTAACTCTAATCTTGACCACTTTCTCACTGATAGGCAAACACTCCCCTCTATGTGCTGCTGATCTGTTGCATCTTGGAGTTCATACCTTCAAACTTATTGAACTTTAGTAATTGGCACCACTTTAGTATTCTCCTGATTATTCCAACAATTAATCGAGTAATCAGATAAAAATACTTTTGCTTTAATAAAGACCAAAATTTAAAACATTTTATTCTCATTTAAGAGAATAATTGTGAAATGCAAAAATAAAACACATTAAATGACTATACTGAATGTATACTGGACAACCTGAAATATAAATAATCCAAACAACAATAATACATAAACATTGTCTTTCATTTGTGCAATTTACAGAACAAATAGTTTCAGCTACAGCTCACACAGAACCTAAACCTTTAATGTTTTGTTGGGAGGCTTTGGGGCATTTCTTGGAAGCTAGTTCTACAGATGAGGTAGAATTGTCATTTGTGTGTGTGTTCTTCAAAAAAGCACGTGGTGGTTGCAATGAAGTACAAAGTAATTGCAACAACAAGACACTGTGATGGTGTGAATGTTGTACTGAGTTTTTTATTCAGCTTAAAATGATCCAAAACGTTTCTGTTCATTGTAATTTTCTGTCTCCTTTTAGCAGTCAACACTATCAAATCTTTGCTGCATCCTAAATTTCATACTGAACAGTATGATGAGCGTGTATTCAATGTAGTATTCATTGAATTGTAAATGAAAAGTACCCGGGAATTGTTTTGTACAGTTTTAGTATGTGATTTAGGACACAGCGCACAGCAGGGGAGTTAGGACTTTCAGCTAAAATATTGCCATTTAGTCGATAATACTTGCCCCATCCGGGGTGTTACTATGTGACTTGCGTTCATTGAAGAGCTGGGATAGGCTCCTGCACCCCTCCCCGACCCTAATTAGGATAAGGGGTTAAAGAAAATGAACTTAACTGAACTTATTTAAGTTTTTCATGTCATTTTATTCTATTTTTCTATATCTCAGTGTCAAACCAGAGCCTGGCGGTTTCTGCTCAAATATCTGTTGAGGAAAATACAGCTGAGACAGAGGACATACACAAATCCAGCATTGCTTCGGTGGAGTTCAGTGCCATGCCTCTTCTTGCAGGTACCCATTATTGACAAGATCCAATGTTGAGTTAATCCTTAGTTATAATTCAAATGATTTTTTAACAAAACTGTATGGTAATGCATAAAAAAAGCTTATGAAAAGAAGTAACCAAATATACATAGTCAAAATAGGAAGGATTGGAGAATAACATTAAAACCAAAAAAGCCACATGGAAGACAATGCCTAAAATCATGATAAGATTAAAACAATTTATGTGTAAATTTTGTGCCACATGAAAGGGGTGCAACTTCAATAAATTTATTTTATCAGTTCAGTTCAGTTCATTTTCTGTAACCCCTTATCCTAATTAGGGTCGGGGAGGGGTGCTGGAGCCTATCCCAGCTCTTCAACAGGCGCAAGGCACATGGTAACACCTTGGATGGGGTGCCAGTCCATCGCAGGTACCTACAGGACAATTCAGTGTCTCCAATCAACCTGGTGGCCTTTGGACTGCGGGGGGCAACTGGAGTACCTGGAGGAAACCCACATGGACACAGGGAGAACATGCAAAGTAGTTCACCCCACCCAAAAATCGAACTTAAGACCTTCTTGCTGTGAGGCGACAGTGCTATCCACTAAGCCACCGGGCTACATCAAATTTATTTTATAATTTATGCAATTTAAAAAAAAATCTTTTGTTTTAAAGTCTATTTTTTTATTAGAGTTACTACCTTAACTGGGGGCAAACACTGCAAAAACTTCCGAGGAGACCTGATGCACCTGACTATTGACCAGGATCAATTAAGTAAAAGTACTAGTAATCAAGTAAAAATAATTCCTTAAGTAAATGTTAAAGTTTGTCTATTTTTTTACTCAAGTAGAAGTATATAAGTAAATTAACAGAAATCTTCTTTAAGATAAATAGTAAAAGTAATTAAAAACACTTATATTCAGTTTTGTGACCATGACAACTTTTGTTAAATTAGAGGGAGACAAGCACGTAACACAAAGGGTTAATTTTTCAAAAAACGGCATCTTATCCAACAAATGTCTATTTAAGACACACTGAAACAGGAATTACATTTAGCCACTTTACTACCATTTTAAATGTATTGTGTTTATATCATAAAGACCAAATCTATATCCATCAAATCCAGTTCTTTTTGAGGCCATTTGATATATTTCCAGAATATATAAACCCATATTTAACTGTGTATGTATTCTCCCGGTAAAAAGCTGAATCCGATCATTTGTTAACTAAGCTGACACTTACACATTTACAGCCAATCAGGAAATATATTACACACAGAGAAAACAAAAGAACCGATTCTTTCTTTAACTCAATGAGCATCTTTAACATTGATAAGCCCTGATTCGATTCCACTGAAGTCATCTGAAAAGAGTCATATGGAAGTTTCAGTTTGCATGTATACACATACACATGCCCACTCACTCGCTAGAAAAATCTTAAAGGATAAGCAGACCAATAAATAAATGTATTTAGTTAAAACTAAAGTAATGAAATGAAAACGTTCTCTGAAGGGTCAGAAGGGCCTCACTGAAATATAGGAATGAAAATATCAAAAAGTAACTTGTACATGTAGCTCATATCAAGCTTTGATTAGCTTTGATTGGTGTGGGTAGAACAACAGCTTGAAACCAGTCAACCACAGTCACACCACCTAGAAATACAGATAGCAACCAACAAAAAAAATCCTGAATAAAAAAGTGTACAGACATATTGAGGGCAGATGTCTTCATACAGCTGTACTGCATTATAGAATAGAGCACAAATTCCATCATGCAATACAATAGGGTGGACCCTGACAAGTCTTGGGTCCATCCTTAGATGATGAGTAGGAAAATCTGTTGAAAACATTGTAAGCAAATACAGATGTGGTCTAGAATCAGGTGCACCAGAAGCTCCTGTATTGCAGTTTTTGTGTTCGTTTTTTTACTACAAATTTATACATAACTAAAAATAAATCAATAATAAAATTAAACAAAGTAAAATATTCCATGGACCAAGGGGTTTATCAGTGGAATATGAATAACAGGAGCTTCACTATCAAAGACTGCTTAGATGGCCAGTGTTTCAAGAGAATGGTCCAGGTCTGAATACTTGACCTCTACAATAAGGTGGGTAAATGTTTTAAATTAGGTAATGTAAAAAATATATACACAATAAAAAGGGTTTATTATTGGAACACGACTAACAGGAGCTTTACTCACTAATTCCCTTTTTGATAAATGGTACAACTGTGGGTGGCAAGATGGCTCTGTCACCTCACAGCAAGAAGGTCCTCGGTTTGATCCCCAGAAAGGGTGGTTCAGGTCCTTCCTGTGCAGAGTTTTCATGTTCTCCCCATGTCTGTGTGGGTTTCCTCTGAGTGCTCCAGTTTCCTCCGACAGTCCAAAGACATGCAGTCAGGTTAATTGGAGTCCTGTAGGTACGTAGCCACAACACAAGGATGCATAAACCAGTAGTGCCGGTTCCAGGGTTGGATAAATAGGGAGGGTTGTGTCAGGAAATAAAAACTGTCCCAAGTACAGAATGTGGATCACTATCTGCTGGTGTGACCCATAACAAGAATAGTTAAAAGTAGTAAGTAAGTAAGCAAGCAGGCAGGCAGGCAGGTAGGTAGGTAGATCACATTTTTGTATATTGTGATTTTTGCTCCCATTTCTTACTGTAAAAAAATACATTAATGAATAAATGTTTATGGATCACCCTAAAGTGTCTCTAATAAATAATTATACATTTCCAATAGCATTCCAAGCACTTAAAGCATTTAAAGCACAAGGGGGGATTATTAAATGATGTATTTAAAATAAAAAAAAATCTGTAAATTCCATGCTAAAACCTTTGCAATTACTACATAGACAAGTTCCAGGCTGATGTGTCAGACCGTGTTCTTGGACACTATCATCAGAAGACCAATACAAATCTGTTGGCCATCTCAAAATAATTGGTTCGAATGTCAGCTTTGCTAACCGTCAATCTGAGCGCCTACATAAACAACGATTAGGTTGTTGTTCATTCAGCGAGGTGCCGGATGGTATTCCTCATACCTGGTGCAATTACACCCTTACACCGTACTGGGTATATGAATTGGTGGAGTTGGAGGACACGTCAACATCAGTAAAAAGGAAGCATAGTGCAATGGGATATTTGGATATGACTAGACTAGGAGAAACATGTTAAAAAGACAAAGTATACATGTTGATCTATCTATACAGAATTTGTGTAAAGAAAGGCTTTTTGAAGCTGATATTTGTGATAGCCCAACCTAAGGTACATTCTGTTAGGTATTTTACTTTATGAGCTAAATGTATTTAAAACAATTGCATGAAAAACATTTTTTAGAAGCAACTTCCACATTTGTATTGGCTGATGAGACAAAAAAAGGTTATATCACCATACTAGCATCAGTTAGCTCGTAAGAGCTAGGTAGTCCAACAACTAAAGCCTCTATGTTAAGCTCTACCACACAGCTCAGCCATGTGTTTTCCGTCAGCAAGCGGGATGTTTATGTAATGTTTTGCGAGTCTGTTTTGGGGGGTTTCTGTCGTGCTCTTCCTGTGCACTGTGGGGGTGAATCTGGGAGAACAGCCGTCCTGCCGGGTCTAGGATTCCGAGGCCTCTAATTGGTTGTGGAAAGGCACCGGTTTAAGCCAGCCGACAACACTCAAGGTGGTTGATGTGTCCCACACTGTGGCACAGCAGGAACCCCTGATAAAGGCTTTCACTTGGGAAATAGTTTAGACTGACTCCTATAAAGTGGAGGTAGACAAATAATGTGGAGCTGCTTTTACTGTGGAGCAGAGCAGTGTACGGGACGTTATAAGTTTATCAGCCGTTATTCGCTTAACCTTGTCTTGTTTTATTAAACAATACATTTAGAAATGTCAGAATTGAACATACTAAGTGACAAGTTAGTAACATAAAATGAATAAAATGGAAATGATGCTCATTTTTTAATTTAATCCTGAGAGCCACAAAACCTGTGTTATCCACCTCTGACCAGCAACCCTGGGCATCCAGGATCCTTACACAGCCAAACCCTTCTGTTTAATTCTACCTACCTTCCCCAATCTAACAGACTGGAGACCAATTTTGTCTTTTGTAGTCATTTGCAAATTATTCCTCGCTCTTAACCTTTTTATTCAAATTTAGCTTAGCCAAGTCTTTTCCTGCTGGTGTTTCCAACTGCATCCCACGAGGGTGTAGCGTCTCCTCTGAATGTACAATAATAAGTTATTATATCATGGTAACTGCCTGACTTTTGTTGGTTGTTGTGCTGTCAGGACACAGGTCATTGACAGATTGTTTGCAGATCCACTCAGGATGTGTTTTCAAAGGCTTGTGCAACATCACCCTCGACCAGCCTCTTATATCCAAAGAGCTTAAGGCCAAGCTAAATCCTTTAGTCATCACCATCTTGTCCGCATCCTCTCTGCCATCCACTCCAGTTCCCTTTGCTGAACTTGAGGTAGTCTACTACACCTGTCTTCATTACGCCTTACACTCCTTGCATGATAATATGATTCAATGTTAAAATTTTCCACCCGGAGATACATAAGCATGACATAAAAATCTTCCTTCA
>JAYDZG010000025.1:8360249-8370992 GCA_034509265.1 Microcambeva bendego
CAAACTACTCCACTATCATTGCCGAAATACTTCATGGATCGATGATCCATCAAGTGACCGAGAGTCGGATGCGACTAATCGGATAATCATCATCACAATAAATAGCACATGCACATTTTGGATGGGATTACTTATAGCCTGGATGCAAAAAACAGACTTTTGATCAGTTGGTTGAGTAGAGACCACATATAAACACTTTGGTTATAATTAATCATCTGAATAAATATTACATTTTTGTTCAAATTAACTTATTTATTTTTATATTATTAAAAATCAACATATTGATTGACTGTTCCATGTTTTTTCTGTGTTTCTTTTGCTGTATTTCTTGATATTTCTTGTTACATAGTAATATGTCACATCTAAAAACCATCAGTAAATTGTCAGTCGAAACAGTGTTTCTAGTGTTTCTAAAGACAGACTACATATTCAAACACTGCGCAGTGATGTAAGTGACCTGACATTTTACCTCACCTGCTTCTGATAAGTCTCGTAAGGAGCTGCTGAGGGCACTTCTCTTCAGGCCCTCACCAATAGCATAACTGTCATCCAGACTTGCACGACTCAGGTTACCGTTGCCTGTCTCCTTCTTCAAGCCTGAGCTCTGTGAGATGTTAGGCCGCACCACACCTTTCTGCTTCTCTAGTTCGGCTGCATGAACAAGCACACACACACACACACACACACATTGATATTCCTTTTATAGTGACGAGGTAAAACATGTAAATAATAGACTTTTGGTAAATTTGACCCCCCATAGCCTCGCACTTATATTTTTGGCATTTACATGCTTTTTCAAAAATACATTGTCTTTTTATGCACCCGCTGTTTCTCACGACTTACACATACAATTGCCTGATTAATCATGCTTCCTCTTCACCAATGCCATACGCTGCTCTTGTTGGGGAGATCTCACACCCCCTCCAACTCGTGAGGTTCAGAGATATTTTTTTTTACCTGCTATAGCCTAGTGGTTCTGGACCAGAAATCTGTAGTATGCCAGTTCAAGCCCAACCACTGCCAGCTTGCTGCTGTTGGCCCTTAACCCTCAATGCATCTGCTGAATGCTGAAAATGTAATTGTCAATTATCAACTACACTAAGCACTGTACATATGCAGATCAGCTATGTGCAGGCACCACCAATCAGCCAGCAGAGGCTGCAATTGTATAACTTGTGAGAGAATTCCTCTCTAGCTTTACTATCCAATATATCAACAATATGCCATGTTCATGTGGCTGCTCAGCCCAGCCGATTATGTATTCAAGATACCAGCTTTGGTGTGCTACCATGTGTTTTACTGCTGTGCCACTTGAGTGGCCTTTACCAGATGTCTTATCCAAGATGACTTACAATTTTAGCAATTAAGGGTTAAAGACCTTACTTAAGGACACAACAGTGGAAACTGCTGGAGGTTGGGTTTGAATCATCATTTTTTAAAAATTAATAGTCCAGTAGTTTAACCATTTATTTAACACTGCCCGACCCGGTAGTAGACAAAATTAGACACTAATGTCACTTTGAGAGCAACTGTATAGAAGTGGGAAAAAGTGGGGAGTATGTAACTAAATCTCAAGCAGTGATTGGTACACTAATTTTGGAAATAGAAGAAAAAAAAGTTCAATGGGGTTTAGGTCTGGACTTTATCTGGGTTGTTCAAATACACTCAGCACAAAGCGCCAAACCGATCCAGCATTATTTTGACTATTAAAAGGATTCATGCATATCTTATTTCTCCAAGGAAACTCCTATATTTGGCTCCACTATAACATGATGCTAGCACTGTCATCTCAAAGCAAGATGGTCCTGGTCCTTTCTGGGTGGAGGCTAATTGGAGTGTGTGTGTGTGTGTGTGTGAGAGAGAGAGAGAGTGCATGTCTGCACTGTGATAGACTGGCCAGGGGGTTTCTGTGTGCCTTGCACTCCTTGAAAAGCTGGGATGGGCTCCAGGACACCAACCCCCCCACTAACCCCCATTACCTACAGTGAGTGAGTGAGTAAACAGCTAAAATTATATATTAATAATATTCTTTGTAATAGATGTATTAACTGTCTAAAAAGGTTTTTGTAAAGTGAAAAGAATTCCAATGATCTAAAATCCCAAACTGTGACCAAAGTTGAGGATCAAATACAGGTCCCATTTTGATGTGTTGCAACCCTAACACCCGCTGTGCTAGCATATTGCTGGTGCTAGTCGTATTGACAAAAACAGTGCGGTGATCACAGTGCACCAAACCAGCAGGAATCATTTGATTCTGAAGTCATTAACAACACACACATATCCTTATGAAAAAACTGCAACAAAGTGACAGCATGACAAAATCTTTAACGATCTGCTCAGGTTCTTGATCTGCTAGCTGTTGTTTTGTGTGTTATAATTAGGTTTGGAAAAAAGAAGGTGAAGCTTACATTCAATCCTGTATTTCTCCATCTCCTGCACCTCAGCTATGGACTCCCGCAGGTCGTCCGTAAACTTCTTGCGGTCCTGTGGGTTTGGCGCATTAAAGTTGATTAAAACTTTGATGTCGGCACCTGGAATGGCCGATGTGAGACGAACGCCATTGGGATAATCTAAAAAAAGTGCACAAACAGCACAATTTTAGGAACAATTACTCACAGAACAATGTAAATCATTTTCATACTAATTCTACTGTTAAAAGCCTGACTTGTCCTTAACTGCTAGTGTTCATCAGACATCCTCCCATTCCCATGATATCATATCAGCACAGTTCAAAAGAATATGTGATAAGAATTTAAAATATAAATCAAATGTATTCAATGTCCCTTATGCAAACTTTTGTATAGCTGTTTGACTTCATTATTTTCTTGTTGCTGTATTATGATTTACTCAAGTGGTGATATAAAATAAGAATATCACCAGTTTAACCCCTTATCCTAATTAGGCTCTTCAACGGGCGCCAGTCCATCGCTGGTACCAACAGGACAGTTCAGTGTCTTCAATCAACCTGGTTGCATGTCTTTGGACTGTGGGAGGAAACCCACACAGACACGGGGAGAACATGCAAACTCTGCACAGAAAGGACCTAGCTCCCCCCACCCGGGGATCAAACCCAGGACCTTCTTGGAAATATACATATATTTTTGAAAAAGAAGAATAATGCCTTTATTTGTCATTACACATATACAGATATACAGTTCAAACAAATTCTCTCTTTGCATATCCCAACATTGGAAGTTGGGGTCAAGTGGTTTATTTCTCCAACATTCCATCACTCAGTTATGACCTACACTATTAAACAAACTTAAACTAAACTTGACTGCTTCTCAATTATAGGACCCCTTTCCAACTCCAACTCCTTAAAATCCCTTGAGCCTTCAGTGTTCGGGTCCTCTGACTCATCATTTTATCAAACATTTATCTCACTTCCCACAATCACAGTTTGCATTAATAACCAATAAATAATTGTTTTTTTGCAGCCCCCCCCAAACAAAGGTGTACCAAACCTTTACTGGTAAACAATGAAACAAGCTTTAGCTTTGTTACATTGATTAATCTTAAAATGTTTATTATGAAAGTGTAATAATGGAAGCTGTGAATATATAATAAGCTGTTGCTAATAAAAAAAAAATCTAATATGACAGTAAGTCATTGTACGTCAAAGTTGCTTACAATCTGCAATTATTGTTATACCGAGATTTGGTTGACAATGTTTTTTGTTCCTCTTACATAATGGCTGTTGATGTCACACTGTTCTTTTGTCACCCTGCGGGACAAAAACAAGGTGAGTACAGGAAACTATCAAAAAGCACCACTTACATTGGTTCTCAAAAAGCAGCACCTGCATGCCATACAAAGAAAAGGACTGCCTGAAGCTGTATGTCACAGAGTTCTTCTTCTTCTGGAAAATCTTTGTGACCTACATAAAAAAAATGTGAAAACACTTGAGATCCTTCTGTCAGTCCTATATAATCATTTATTCTGAACAAAAGCTTTCAGACAGACTAAAGACTCACAAGCACTTTTCTGCCACAAGGTTTAACCAGACGTAGACAGGTATGTAATTATCGTTTTGCCACTGGTTACATCAGTCACTTGCAACTTACATTACACAATAAGATAGAAAAGAGCCAAGTACAGCATATGGTAGCAAATGGACATTCACTCGGATGTGCTGTACTTACCACCAGGAGGTCGTTAAAGAGAAAGATCTCTCTCTGGTGGACGCCAAGCTTCTGTGGCTTGTTGGGGTCAGGAACCTCAAACAGCCTGCAGTAGCACACCAGCCTCCGGTGCGGCAAGGACAGGACCTGTATAATAGAAAATGACATGATTTATGATTCATGATGGTTCACTGATTTATTTACATGATATATGAATCCCTCCAGCAGTTTGAAAAGTTCTGATTAGATGCTGATTACATTTCTACAAAGCCCATTTCCAAAATAGTTGGGATACTTTTGAAATTGGTTAATTCATTTTTTTTACATTGAAAACACCTAATCAATCAAAAGACTAGGGTTATACATGCAGCACTTCTGGAAGGTTCCACAATTAGGAATAACTGGTAACAGATCGGGTCATTAAAATGGGTATTGTTCTGTTTAGTCGCTGAATTGTCAGTAAGTTCAATGCCAATTATTCAAATTTGCAAAGAGTACAGTTCTTAATAAATAATAAAAGATTTATTTTGTTTGTAGACATCAAAGTAAGAAATTGTTGCTGAATGTGCTCCAAAGGAATTCAAGTGCCAGAGATGAAGAACACCATCCAAACTAATAAAGTACTAACAAGTGCCAGTGCTGTGATGACAGGGTGCATCAGTGCTCACATCATGTGTGATCCTTGGTATGCTATGGTATGATACTTTTGGTTCAGAAGCTTACATCATCTTTTTTAAATAGGCAAACCTTGCCATCAAAACACTGTCTTTTCAGGAGGCTTGACTCGACACTAGTTATAACAGTGTGGCCTTATTTACACCAAATGACTGTGGTTGACTTGCCTGAATCATAAGAAGAGATCAGACAACAGCGATCATTTTAAATTTATCCAAAAGCGACTTACAGGACAGTTAGTTATTTTTGTTGCATTTTTAGGAGTTGCCTTACTTTGCCCAACTTTTCTAGATATTTCTAGTTGTTTCTCATTTTATATACAAGGACAGAAATGGAAATCACAATTTAAATACTTTCAATAATGAGAGAAATATGTGCACAAAAACATTCATAAACAGATACATACACATCCAAGGCCATGATGGAGGGAGCCAATCTGAAAAAACAAATAAACAACAAATAAAAAAAAAATACATAGTATATATAATTATATATACCGGTCAAAAGTTTTAGAACACCGTGAAATTTTACATTTTTTATTGTAAACTTTTAATAAATAATAGAACCAATTTACAGACCAAAATGTATTCTAAACTTTTGACTCAAAGTGGCCACCTTTGGCAGATATAACAGCTGAACACACTTGTGGTGTTCTATCTACAATAGATCATCAATAAATCAAATACTCTTCAGAAAGTTCTTCCCAAATCTGTTGCAGAAGATCCCATAAATGTGAGGCACATCTAAGTTGCTTTGCTTTCACTCTTCTGTCCTGTTCATCCCAAACCAGCTCAAAGGGGTTTAAGTCTGGAGACTGTGCTGGCCACTGCATGTTTTCAAGCTTACCATCTTGTTCAACTAGGTGCACACCAGAGGGTATTGCATGGCTCTGCAGAATGCTGTTATGGCCATTTTGATTCAGGGTGCCTCATAGTCAGCGACCCTGGGTCCAGCAAAACAGCCCCAGACCATCACACTTCCTCCTCCATGTTTGACAGTTGATGTCATACTGTGGAACCATCCTTTCACCTACTCGATGGTGAACAAAGATCCAGTGTGATGAACTGAAGATTTCAAATTTTGATTCGTCAGTCCACAATACCTTCTTCCAGTCTTCAGAAGTACAGTGAAGGTGTTTTATGGCCCAGGCAAGCCTCTTTGTCTTATTCTGATGTCTTAGCAATGGCTTTCTTGCTGCAACTCGTATTGTCAAACCTGCAAATCGAAGTCAGGTGTGGCTTTGGGTCTGCCAGACCGCTTCCTGTCAGAGTGCCTTTTGATGGAGAAGAAAACTGTATTCACATTGACTTTCTTGGCAATTACATGGTAGGAAAGACCTACATTTGTGTTATGATGGTCTGTCTCTTCTTCTCTCTGCATTACAATCCTGTTCAACTGAAGCTCACCAGGGTATGGTAGCACAGAGTGTTCCAGCACTGCTTTCATGCATCAAGAAAAGTTGGAGCACCTATAGGAATTAGTAGCGCCAGCTTTCAAGGCTTTATGATGCAAGCATAACACCAGCTGAGAAAAATCAATCAACCCATGTCTCAGTTTGTTCTTTTAATAAACTGACCCAATCTGTGCCTATTATAAGTCTGACACAGTTTACTAAAATGGGTTTTAGTGCTTTTAATAAGCTGTTATTGTTTTTTTATCACACTCACTTTCTGTTTCTTGACTGTAACTTGGCGGGCTAAGTGCACAGCAGGATTTAATGAAAAACCAAGTTGCTGTTTTTGGCCTAAATACACAAAACAAATGCCAGAGGAACTGTTATTTTTGCTCCACTGGAGCTCTGCAGTATCATTAATAGTGTGTGTGTGCTCACTGTGTTGTAGGAGCAGTGATACAAGTTGGATCATGTGTGCAATACCCATAAAAAAGTAATTATTACTGTGCCAAAAGCTGTAGCTAATGAAGTTCTCTATGTTCTAACCCTCAACTTTTTGTTTTAAAAATGCAACATTCAAACTGTGCCAGAATTTCAAA
This sequence comes from Microcambeva bendego, assembly GCA_034509265.1. Lineage (NCBI taxonomy): Eukaryota > Metazoa > Chordata > Actinopteri > Siluriformes > Trichomycteridae > Microcambeva > Microcambeva bendego. The sequence goes on from JAYDZG010000025.1 coordinate 8,367,038, forward strand.
TTAGGTTCCTTACTAGAGCTACGGACCAAATACACAACTTTTACAGAGATCTACAACTAGATCTCTTATAATTGAGAATCTTCAAGTCATTGAGGTTTGAACACTACATGGAATGGGGGACACACATTACTCAATATTTCATCAAGAGGAACTGCAAACGAGTCGTTGTACTTGTAGTTTTAGTTTTAGTGCTGGTCCCAAGCCCAGATACATAGGGAGGGTTGTGTCAGAGTATTAGATGTAAAAACTGCAACGAATAATGCAGATGACACCCAGCCCCTGATTAGAGCAGATTTATTTCCCCTTATTATCCTAATAACCCTACTCTATTCAACAAAAACAGTATTTGTGTCAGACCTAGTTCAATAATTTCTTACAGTAGATCATAACTAAACTCTAGTTGGCTTTAGTAGCTTTTACAGACTGCATACATCTTTTTTGACTGCAGGCAGAATTAAAGCAAGCCAAATGGCCAAACCTTAAAAGTGTGAGGCACATAAACCAGGATAAGCTACTATTAGGATATGCCACAGTTCACCATTAATTAAATGAATCATATACTCTGTATAGTTCTGTGGCTTGTAAGGATTAGAAAACACTATATTCAACAGTGGAGTGGTGTTCCCAGTGAAACTACTTTGAAATGATTGATTTGTATGCATATAATTGTATCCATCATATTGTGCAGCTCTTAAATGTCCATCTTCCATTTAATGTAACCCTTAATTAAAATACAAAATTGTGGCGAATAATAAAGATGATTGTAACTCACTGGCTTCTTTCCAACAATGAGTTTTTCCACTTTTTGAACCTGGGATACGTGGTCTTCATTTGTTTTGAGCTCCCGCTTTCTGATCCGCTCATAAATACCAATCAGCATCTCACGAGGGATGTCCTCTCCATCGTCAACCCCTGTTTACATATACACACGTACACAGATGGACATGTATGTTTTATTAGGGCTTATATAATTACCACATACAGAGTGCTTAAAGGAATATTTCATTGCTCTGCATATAATCAGTAGGGCTTTGATGTGTTTTGATGTGTTTTGTAGTTTTACGCATTACCAGTGTGTCTAGTATCATATACATAAAATTCATGTGGTCAGGTGCACCTGTTTGCCTTAATTATTCTCAAGATGTGTCTAGATCCTGATTTGAGCCCACCTTTAACAGTAATTGAAAAACATTGAGCAACAGATTGTATCCATCTTAAAATGTTTAAAATGGCAGTTTTCTTTAGGAACAATGTCAAGCAGCAGACAATGGGAACCTTTGGCAATTCTACAGAGCAGCTAAATATAAAATAATATCCACAACTGCCCACAATAGCCACTTTTTCATTTGAATGTTACTCACCAACTTTAGGAGGACATCAAGTGACCTATGCTAAGAATGCAAATGTCAGCTTGGATAAAGTGCATTGTGGGGATGGTTCATAACAGACCATTATCATCTGCAAAAGATCTTATATAAATTGGACCATAGTGAACTAGAGTAAGGTCATCTGGCCTGATTAGTCTAATTTTCATCTCCACTATATATCTTAGGTGGGCAGAGACCTAGAGAGGTCTACAAGCCAATGTAGATCAAATTCACTGTGGAGGATCTTTAAGGTATTAATTAAGGTAATGGTGAACTAAAACTTTTTATTTTTTTATTTGTGTAGACAGGGCCTTAGTGTATTCCCTTTTTGGCAGATCCTTGGTTTTACTCCAGCACCAGCACATTTGAGTTCAGCATCATTTTTACTTTCGTGTTTGAAGCGTGCCGCAGAGCCACCTTGTGTTATTTATTATTTTTGTAAATAAAATATAATTTTGCTGGCTGAATCTAACCGAATCTTTGTGTCCTTGATCCCCTCGTAACAGCTTCCATATGTTTTGATGTGACAAAGAGAAAGACAGATGGTCACAAGCCATCAAACCAAGCTGAGCGGCTTACATTTTTGAGACAAGAATGTCAGTAAATCACCCAACTGTGGAAGACTGGTGGAACACCTGCTACGATGACTGAAAGCTGTGATTAAAAATGAGTTATTCCACAAAGCATTATTTCTAAACCAGTTCCATTGCGTGTTCTATAACATGAATATCAACTAATTTTCTTTTTATCATTCCAGATCTAAAAACACACATCTGTCAAAGGCGAGTGTTACAGCAGCATACTCGAGTGCATCTCTGCCAGCTACTCAATCCACTGATAAGTCACAACCCAAAAACAGCAGAGGAACAAGACAGCAAAATTTGAGATGTTGCCACGTCCATGGAAAATCTCTAAATGTATGGGTGACCATGATGGTTACCAAACCAGAAAACCGCTTTCCTTTAATCAGGTGGTGACATTTTACCTTGGTCATTTTGTACTCTGGCTCCAAGGACTGAACAAAACTGCAAAGAATTGCACAAGGAAGTACACATTCCCCCCCTATGTATAGTAACGTTGTGAGACAATGCTTTAAGAGTGGAATTTAGAGTGGACTACACCTCTTGCCAGACTAGATAAAATGAAATATTTTTGGTAATTTGCAAAAAATAAACAAATAAAAATAAAAAATGATATTTTTGCAATAGACCGTTTACCATGACCCTGTATAGTACTAGACACAAAGTGGTAAAGATTAGGTGGAATTAATGTAATTTCCTTTAAATGTGCAAATACAAGCCAAGCTGGATATACACTGGTAATTAATTAAGCTGATTTATTTAAAACGTTCTACAAATCTATGACTACCAATGCAATTGTAAAGAAGCGATTTATCAACTTTAAAACACATGCAAAAATCAAAGTACAGGCCATTTAATTACTTGCTGCTTTGCACGTGAAAGATTTCTCTGAGGGAAAATTAATAGCTTGTGTAGATTCAGTGCATGATTGATTATCCTTACCTCGTAGGTTCTTCACAAAGTCCTCTAGCTTCATCTTCCTCTCTGGCTTTACATTGGGGCTGTACATGTCCGTGTTAAGGAGGATGATGGCAAAAGCCAGGATGAAGATAGTGTCAGGATTGCGAAACTGTCGCACTACGCCCGGGTTGCAGATGCAGTAGCGCTGGCTGGAGAAAAAAAAAGCAGTTTTGTTCGATTAGGAGACAAGTGTGATTACGATTCTCTGTTTCCTAGTCATGATGGTGCAATAAGAGCTGAGTGGTATTTTGCAAACATTGATATTACTTTTTACATTATGTTGAAAATGACCTTTTTCACTATACTGAGTATGCCTATGATACACAATTTGAGTACAGAGCACAAAAGCACTGTGCTGAATGCGCTCTTTCGCACATGAGCAGGTGAATCATTGTCTGAAATGACTCGTTTCAAGCAGAATATTAATTTAAATAAAATCAGGAAGCTGTGCTATTATTTACAATAAAGGTTCATTCATTTTGCTCACTCTAATTATGATGTGCATAAACAACTCCACGAATCAATTTACTTGAAAAGAGATTGTGCTTCAGGCCTTGATAAACACCTGTAAACCAATCAGAGCTTCCAAATTCAAATTGTAGACTGAATTTCAATATCTCTCTTCATTAGTTTTTTAGAGGCTAGTGAAGAAATTACCAGTTCCAGCTTTTAACCCACAACTGTTCACGCAACAGTGATATTGCACCATGAAAGTAGGGCATTTAAGTAGAAGCATGCAATAGTTATTTCCTTATCTTAAACAGTTTATTGAAACAAAAGCCAACAACAGTGGTGGGAATATCAAAAAATGATATTTTCAAAAATGTCAATTTCTCAATAACCTGTGCCCTTCAAATACAGCTTGGGAGCTTGAGAGCAGCATAAGATGTTGCTCTCAAGCTCCCAAGCTGTATTTGAAGGGCACAAGTTCAAATTTCACATCATTTTGTGGTGAAACAACTATGTTATTTATGTTTATACCATAGGTTAGTATTAAATCTAAGGTATGTTTACAGCGGTGAGTGGGTCCTGTTACATTTTGGGTAA
>JAYDZG010000025.1:8391524-8402512 GCA_034509265.1 Microcambeva bendego
GATATTAATTACAAAGAAATAAAGTATATATATATATATATATATATATATGTTTCTGTGTAAGATGCAAAGCCCATATTAATGCACAGTGTAGACTGGTTATTCCAGTCAGACAATGAGACATGTCACATGGCTAAAAATGTCCCACAATGGTTGGAAGAGCATGACCAAGACTTCCAAGTAATCCACTGTATTCTGAGGTGCAGATTTTTTGTGTTCCACACCTCGATGCATGGCTTTCCCATTGTGTTTGATAGCATTAAGATCTGGTGACTTAGATGGGAATGTCAGAACAACAAACTCTAACCATAATTCGGTGTCTCCTATGTTTTTGGAGGCTGTTGGTAGTGGCCAAAACCATCAGGATGAATGCAAGACATGAATGGGTGTAACTAATCCAAAAGGAGGCACACTGTCAACGATGTTGTTGATATAGCAGAGGTCTCATGGAATGCTAGCTAGATAAAGCCCATGGCATTATGGAGCTTATAGTAAGTCAATTATAGTACGTAGATTATAGTACAAACATAGATTATAGTACGTACGGTCAGGTTGACATGACAGTTACTGAACATTTATTTTGTTAATAGGTTGCTATAAACTAGTGTATTAATGATTACCTGCTGGCAATAGATTAGCTACACAAATGTTCTGTACCCATGAAAAGCTTCAATGCACCTGGTACATTATATCCCACAACTTAAGCATAAGTACCTGTTTGTCCTGAAGATCTGTGGAAAGCTCATAGCTCTCAGAAAGTGAGCGTGAGCGTTTGATGGCCTCCTCCTCAGCCTGTTTGCGAAGGATGGATTGTGAATGCTGGAGTTTGGGACGTCGAGGGCGCTGTCGGACCTCGTGGGTGTAGAGCGACGGTGCATCAAAGTGTTCTGTGCCGATGATGGAGCTGCGAGTCAACGGCCCTCGCGAGTATCCACTCTCCAGAGATGCACCTGCCTCACAGCCAGCACCATCACCCTCCACACTGCAGAAGACAAAAAATAGACTTTGACTTAAAATGTTCTTATATTGACTTAAAAAAGTGAAATAACTGAGAACAATGGCATATGTATTTTATGTATGTAATTTATGTCAAATTCAAGTCATAACCTAAACAAACAACTTGCTCACAAAGTAAGTTTTAAATTTCATTTTTTAATTTATGATTTTCATCAACCATACAAGATCATGCCACTTTCTGCTCTACACCAAGACCATTCGACCTGTCAAGAAGCAACTCAGATTCTTGTCCAAAACTCACTTCTAGCAAGTGCTCCCATGTCCACTATTACACCTCATTAAACCTTTTCAATCAACATAAACACTTCACCTATCTGCTGCATTCTCATCTCTGGCTTTCAGTGCCTGGATTTGGTTGAACTTGGTACATGATTCCGACTTACAGAGCCAAAAATGGACGAGATCTAAACTACCTAAGAACTAGAAGAAGACATGCATTAACGCTCTTCTCTGTCCTGGCACCCAAGTGGTGGAACGAACTTTCCTTGTCTGTCCCAACTTGCTGTCCCTTGTTGCCTTCAAAAGACTTTGTAAAGTCTACCTCTTCACTATGTACTAAAGCTGAGAACTAACATGCACTCAATGACATTCTTGTTTATTACTTCAGTTTTGTACTTCAGTAATGAGCTCTGGACAAGAGTGCCTACTAAATGCCAAACATGTAAATGTAACTGTTTAGTCCTTGTCAGGGTTGTGGTGGGTTATGGTGAGTTTTCACCAGAATAACTGTGCACTGTGTACCACGTCAAACAGGTATTATTGTAAATTATGCCAATTATTCTGCTCCTAAAAATTTATGGCTGCTCCTAAAGATGCAGAAGATGTGCTGGTAAAATGTATATTTTTCAGGATTGTAAATTAGGATTATAAACTGTGTAAAATTGGCAAACAAAACTGTCAATGAAAGATAATTTGTCACACAGTCACAAATAAAAAGGAAGCGTAATTGTAATTGTAGGTCTGCTGCCAAAACAGCACTGCAACTGTGATGCACAGTGAATTCTGGCACCTTTCTTTCAGAACAGCATTAACATGAGCTACAATAGCATGTCTGTTGGATCAGACCACACAGGTCAGCCTTCAAAACTCACATGCCCATGACCCTGTCAGTTTTGGAGATGCTCTGATCCAGTCGTCTAGCCATCACAATTTTAACCTAGTCAAAATCACGTCACCTTTAAAGATACAATGTTCACTTGCAGCCTAATATATCCCATCCACTAACAGGTGCTGTGACACATAGATCAGTGTTTTTTTACTCAATTTCTTACTCAATCTGGCCCCCAAACCACACCCCTGGTGTATATGAAATCCAGCACTCCATCTTACTCCATCTTTACTGGACAATTTGCTTTTAAAAGAAATATGATTACTCACTGTAGATTCTGTGTAGGTCAGATACTGGAACACATGCACAGCTTAAACTGTTAAGTGGATGTAAGTTGTGCATGTGACACTAGTAAGATTATCGTAGAAAGCATTGCAACTTAAACATCACATCAACAAAACTATCTTTTTATGATTTAATATCATTAGAATTTTGTGACATCTAAGTAAATTTTTCCTGTTTTTTAATTGACATTAGTAATTGGCAGGTTTTTCTCTTGACTTTTTCCTCTGTGTTACAATAAATATATTTATTGACCACTCAATCAGTCAATCAGTCCACCCTCAAGAAAGACAAGCGTCAAGACTTTTCTCTGTACTTGCACCAAAATGATGGAACAGACTTCCCTTGTCTGTACCAACACCTGAGTCTTTCATTGTCATTAAAAGACAATTAAAAACCCTTTGTTCTCTCAAGATTCAACAGATAGATTTCCTTAGACAGCTGAATACTTAATAAGGACATGTTTACTTTTCTGTAAGTCACTGTGGATAGGAGTTTGCTAAATGCCAAATATGTAAATGTAACTGTCTTGAAAAATAAACTTTTAAGTTCAAATGTTAATGTTACATTAACTTGTTCTAGAATAAGGCCATAAAAATACTATATGCTTTTACTGGCTTTGTGTTTTGGTGTCTTAGAAGGTCCTGGGTTCAATTTGTCTATAGTTTGCATGTTCCATATATGTGGCCACATGGGTTTGGTTTCCTTACAAGGTCCAAAACATTGATATACTAAAATTACCCTTATTCGTGTGTGTTATAAGGTGAGAATGTGTTTGTGAGTCTGCCATGCGATTGACTCATACTTTGTCCATACTCATCCACACACACACAGAATAGGAAGAGTGGTTTAGAAAATATGTAATATATTATATTCAGCATACAGTAAAATGAAGTTTAGATGCATACTTTATCAGTGATAAAGCGGTCTAGGGTATAAAGTTCTTTCCCTCATTAACACAGAGGCCACAATGTCTGTATTGCCTACTTCTCACTACTGTTGGATCTACAAAAAGTTAGTTCTTCAAAAAGTTTCTGCATCGCTTTAAAACTCTATTTGTTAGGAATTTCAAAAACAAATGACATCACTTTTCTACAGTAACATTCACCTGTGATGTTTTATTCCCTGTCATACCATTTTAACACCACCATCATGAAATGAAAATCTGTTTTGCCTTAAAGCTTCTTTGAGCTGTTTTTCAGATGGTGCTAAATCCAGCCTATAAGCTCTATCAGACCAATGTGGAAAAGTGCAGAAAATTTTGAAAGTACTTCATATCAAGCGACGTGTTGATACAGTACACAGGATACATCTGTATCATGTGGACTACAATTAAAAGCTTTTAAAGCTTTGAAGGTCCAAACTAAATACAAGCATCAGTCAAACTTGGACTCAGTTAAGATAATCAAAACAGAATATTTTCTATTCACCTTGCTAATATGGGTTAGGCAGGCTGATACTGGAGACACTTGTCTGCTTGATAAAGCCAGACTCACAAAACAAATAGCATGGAGCATGTTGTAATGGGTGGTCTAAACAGGTATTTTTCTCCGCAATAATGTTATGCAATAATGAAAATGTGCAATTGTGTGTCAAAAGGGGAACAGAGGAACCCAGTTGTAAGCACTTTTCTTCATATTTCCATTCAGGTTCATGAAGCTGAAACATCACAGTGCTTCTGAGACCGGGGTTTGATGATTTTGGAACAGGGGCAATATACATTAAGTAACAAGGCAGAAGCAAATTAACATTTTCATTTTGTGTTGCCATCTCCTCAAGGACAGCTCTTTCATCCAAAGTAAAAGTAACTTGTGCTCTGCATAAACAATGAATGAACTTGAAAAACTGATAGTTTCTCATTTTTTAAAATCCAGGTTAATTTTAAAATGTACTTGGTTAAATTGCATATAATAAATTAGAAGTACTAGGCAATAGGGGAGCCCTGTTGCCTCACAACAAGAATACTGGGCTTTTGTGTGGAGTTTGCATGTTCTCCCTGTCTGCATGGGTTTCCTTCAGGTGCTCTGGGATCATTCCTCTGTCCAAACACATGCAGCCAGGTTCATTGGAGACTACAGGCACATATCCAATAAGATGCATAAACCAGTGCATAGGGAGAACACTTTTTAAACTGTGCTTTTGTGTATGAAAAATTAGTAACTGCATACATATACAGAGATAGGCCCATCAATATTAGTTACACTTGGAAAACTATCTATACCATCTTAGTCATAGTGGAGTATCAATCACGAACACAAATACTGGAGCAAAAATGTAGGCATGAATTTACCATGCAAAGGACGACATGTATTGTGATTACAGCCTTGCTTTTTTAATTTATAGCTGACAATGAACAAGGTCGACAAGATGCAAAGATTTGTTGTATCTGTTTAGCCTAGCTATCTCTAAACATTCACTTATGGATTGGTAAGTGATATCAGAAACAACCCAGACCATTCAATCTGGGATTGAGTTTGATTGTCAGAAAGAGGGGTCTGGGTCCTCCCCTTTTCTGGGTGGGTTTCGCCCAGATGATCTGGTTTCCTCCAACAGTCTAAAGTCATGCAGTCAGATTAATGTGAATTTCCCCATTGGTTTGCCCTGGTGAACTGTTTGTGTGTTTTTTAAACCTTTGGATCAGTGATCAGACCTAATGTGACCCTTAATATAATAATAAACCAATGGTAAAACTGACAATGAATAAATTAAATCACTAACATTGATATTTACTGCTGAGAATCTGGAATTCTAGTGACCTAAATTGCCCATTTATTTTGTCATAGGCAATGTGAAGAAACGTAGGAAAAGTACTGTGTTAATTGTTAAACATTAGCACAGTGCAAAATGCTGGCTCTATGTCAACCTCACAAAAGCTCTCTCTTTACACTTTGCGCTATATTTGGTTCTTGCAGCAAGAGTAAAGCTCTTTTGTCTAGGGAGCCAAGATGTGGAAAGTTCTGTCAAATGAAGTCGACATAAGAGCAAGTGTGTGTGAAGGTAAATTGTGTTAGCTGTGCGGAATCCAGGAAAAGGTTTTAAATGCCTTGCCTGTATCCCAACACTGCCGGTTTCCAGCTTTGCTTAATAACCTCATTTAGTCTTTGTCAGAAATGGTATAAAACTTTCCAAACATTTGAAAACTTTTTAGCTGTCCATTCAACAAATAAGCCAATAATGTTATGAATTAAAAAAATTCTCCTGATGTAGTGCATCCAATTAAACAATTACTTCAGGCTTCCTCTTCACTGATGCTGATCTCTGCCCTGATTGAGGACAGAAAAATTGACACACGTGCCCCTCTGACATGTGTGCAGTACCCAATTGCAACTTTTCACCCGCACAAGGCGTGTTCATACCTATTTTGTGTACAGATCACATTATCTCTTGACTCTACTGTCTGCTACTGTCTGTCAAATGCTAAAAATGTAGGATTGTTGGTTAAAATTCTTACTGGGTTATTGCTAAATATGTTTAGAAAAACTGCCAAATGCATCTTTATGCTGATTTAGTAATAACATGGTTCTAGGCTGATCCTGGTCTCATGATTATGTGTCAGGCTAACATAAGATCCTAAGAATGGCTAAGGCGGGTACATAATTAGTACCTATATAAATGGTTATAGTTAAAATAAAAATTTCGTAATGCTATTTAGATCATCATTTCACACCTCCTGAAGATTAAGGCACATTTACTTGTAAACACTGAAAGTTGTTTGTCTTAAAGACTATAAAACGCATAATCTCTGTTCTAGCATGAACATGAATTAAGTTGCATTAACATGATGTACATCATTTTTTTCTAGTAAAGCTCTCTGTTACACACCTCCCTTCCCATATGATTATGGTGGCATTTAAGATGGTCGCTATGTTATAAGCTAACAGTCACCCCCTTCTCCCACACCTTGTGTCTAAAATGGATAACCCCTTGCCAAGTTGTTTTCATTTTAAATGGATGTTTGCTTATTTTCAAAACACCATATAAATTAGCTTGTCATGGTAAAATGTAAATGGATTAATTATTACTTAAAAATAAGAATCAATGCAGCCGGAACCTGACTGGCCAAACCGGCCAATGTTGACTTAATGGTAGTGTAAAAAACAGATTTCTCAATGGTTTCAATTATTCATGGGTCAGTCACAGAACAATACGATGAGGAAAGTGGGTGCCTAGTTAGTAGAGCTTTGGGCTAGCAATTGAATCATGCCATTGATTTCTGGTGAAATTCTTTAACACACCTACCTACCAATTTGACCAACTCAAGCTGAATCAAAGATGGTGTCATTCACGATGACCGCTGTGTTACTGACATATGCTTACAGGTTTACCCCGGCCACTATAGCTTGCCTTTATTTGAGATGTTTTATTTAATTTTGAGATTCTAGCTTGTGATAAAATGTAAATTAAAATCATCAAAGGATAAAATATAAAGTACAATTTATATAGTTTAAAGAATCTTTAGACTACTTCAGTATAGAAAAAACAGATTTCACTATGGGTTAAATGATCACTCGATGGGTTAGTCACAATACAATGAGGTTCAATAGTAGCCTTGTGAGTAGAGATTTGGGCTTGTATTTTTCTTTATTGTTAATTCAGTCTCTTAGTACAATTTGAGTTTCCTGTATTATGTAATACCTACCAATCAATTTAATCACATAACATTTGTCTTCTCTGCATGCCAGCATCCAAGAGTGGCTGAACATGCTTGGAGGAGTGCACCAACTAATCTCTTTGTATACATGAGATAACAATTATGCTTCTAAGGAATTCAAGTCAGACAGCAATGATTCAGCTATGTAATCTCAAGACTATCGTGTAAACAGTTTACTGTGTAGGCTGTGCTGATGCAGGCATGCTTGGCAAAACACACCCCAAATCCCCAGCCCCCTCAGAATAAATAAATAAATAAATAAATAAATAAATAAATAAACACCGTATAATGATGCCCTTCCTTATACAACCTTCCCTATTTATCCAGGCTTGACATCGGCACTACAATGTGCTGGTTTATGCATCCAATTTAGTGTAAACTCCACACAGAATGGACCGCCATGCCTAGTGATCGAACCCAGAACCTGCTGAATTGTACAAGATCATCCCCATGTGGAGTCTTTATGCTGCATCTTGTAAACCACCGTTTGATCAGTATTCAAATATATTTCTTTAAAGGTTTCCTTCTGATGCATTGTTTGTGTTCTCTAATGTATCCCAAAAATCTTGGACAATATGTGGGTTGTAGAAAAACTTTGACAGTGACTACGCTTAAAAGTTCCTTCTTTTTATATTAACTTTGAATGTGTGTTCTAAATTCTAATTATCTAAGTTCTAATTATTTAGTCCAACCAGGCATTACATGATTTATTATGTATTATTACACTATTAATAACTCTGATTATCTCTTCATCATGATCCCTGTAAGCGCGTGGGATACATTAGGCAGCAAGCGAACATTTTATCCTCAAAGTTGATGTTACAAGTAGGAAAAATGGATGTATAAGAAATTGGGGCCAAATTGTGATAACTAGATTACCGGGTTAGAGCATCTCCAAAATTGCAGCTCTTGTTGGGTCAGTATCTATCAACAGTGGTCCAAGGAAGGAAGAGTGGTAAACCCATCATGGCTCATTGATTCACATGGTGAGCGAACACTGGCAAGCTACTGTAGTTCAAATTGCTCAGGTTCAGATTAAGTTAATGCTGGTTCTGATAAAGGTTTCAGAATACACTATGCATGACAGTTGCAAGGCTGATTTGGCAGCAAAAGGGGGACCAATACAATATTAGGAAGATGGTCATAATGTTTTGTCTGATCGGTGTATACTATATTTGTATACATTATTACTATCTGGACAATTTATTTAAAACCTAGATTTCATTTCCCTCCTCTACTGGTTCAATCTGACTCTGGAATCTGTTTTGCTGCCTGCATTTGCTATAATTTTAGTCCACGTAATGACATGCTTTTTGGAAGAAGATTAAAGAGCTTAAAGATAAACACACACCAATGGGATTAGTCTACCAGAAGTCCAGAAGAGGGTCTATGAACAGTGAAAAGACTTGATCCAGGCTCTAACTGGAACAACTCACACACAAGCAGTACATTTAATTGTTAAATGCTACATGCTATACTGCTCCTCGACAGTCACACAAGCATATTTTCCCAAGCTTAAGCAGACCAGCAGAAAGCTTACCAGCTGTTCACCTCCAGCTCCAACATAGACTGGCTTCTGTCCGACGTACACTGCAAACACCACATGTTGCTTCCCAAGTCCTAAAATCCCCAGCATCGCTCCGGTCTATATCTACCCATCTCTCCTCACAGGATCAAGACTTACACTTCCAAAACCAGCGACTCTGGACTGCCCATTAGATCCCCTCTTACGTCCTCTCACTGCGGGTTGGGAGGTGGGAAAAAATGAAGTGTGCTCCAGTGACTAAGGCTAAAAGGGGAGGGAGGTCCTCCGTCCACAGATCTGATTAAAAGGCAAGAAGAACGTTCCGAAAAAAAGGTTATGTCTGGCTCTGTTCAGCCTGATACAAAAACAGTTCGGTGTCTATGTCCTGATATGCTTAAAGAAGATGATGGAGAGAAGAATGAGAAGCCCCTTTGGACCAGAACAGGAAGTAAAGCTAATAATAGCCAGAATGCAGGATGGATTCGGGCTGTTAAGAGAAGTTAAGAGGTAAAGGAAGTTCTTCTCCCTCCCTTTCTATCTCTTCATCTTAACATATCTTTTTCTGGAAGGCTTCAGCTGCTGTTCCTATGGGCCAGGCTAAGTCTCAGCAGTAACTTGAGCCCAGCATGTGTGTTTAACAGTGTGTGTGTGTGTGTGTGTGTGTGTGTGTGTGTGTTACAGACGTGCTCTAGACGGCAAGGTCTGCAGCCAATCATGGGCTCTTTTCACACCATAGTTTACATGAACCAGTCCTCTTAAAGAGCACTATGCAACCCAAAGAGTCACCCTTTACTGTAGAACCATTTATATATCGACTTTCTTTTAAAATACGTCATATGGGAGGGAAAAAGTCTTCCAAAATGTTTTTCAATATCCCAAAAATCCTTCCACTGGAACTAAAAACACGTCTTGCAAAGGCTAAAAAGGCACCACAACCGGTCATATTTATAACATCTATAAAATCTGGTCCTTGTTCTTGCCTTCTCTCATTTGCCTGCATCGGCCCTGCTAACACATTTCCCCCAGTGACATCATTGACTAAGTACTGGGTGTCGCTGAGGCAGATATAGAATAGTTCTTCGTTTGCAGTTCTCGATTTAACCAGCAGTTTCCTAAACAGATACTCAAGGCATACACTGAAAGTTCCTCTAAGGACGAGTGAAATGACTTAAGAGTGATTCAAGTGGAAAAGACACATAATGGTGACTGTGTTCGAGTATGTAGTATAGAATAATTTGATTGTTTCCACACTGAGTAAGAAAGGGACCTTTCAAAAGTCAGTGTCCATGCAAAAGAACATTATACTTTGGAATAGCAAAGGCAAAAACAAAACTGGTATTGAGTGTGTCACTGTCATAAATGCAGCCCCTCGTGTGTTCCTGCACATGCCATGCCACAACCACCTCTCCTCCCCTGTGGCATGGCATGTGCAGGGACAACACCCATTGCCTAATCATTTCCCTCTTTACTAATTTGTTCCAGCTGCAGCTATTTAAGGGGAGACCTGGGAACAGTCAGGCAGAGGCTATTTTGTGTTAATTCCATGTGTTTTGATGGTTTTTTGTTAGGTCAGGCTATGGTTCGTGGTCACGGTTTGGCATGTTTTTTGGTTTGTCTCTCTTTAGTGTGTTTCTTTTAGTTCTGTCATGTTTGTTTTTTGTTTAGCTATGTATAGGTCACGTGTTTTTAACCTGTCTTATTGTGTGTTTCTAGTTTAGGGTCTTCAATATAATTAAATATTGAGTTTATTTAATCTCTGTTTGTGTGTGTGTCCGGTGTTCCCTTGTCTAACTTAGCCCCATTCGTAACAGTCAGTATACCCTCAGTTTGCACACCAGTAAAATATGTTAGCACACCAGAGCTGGGATTTCGAGTACATCATATGATTGAATGAAAAAATAAAGTTGGTACTGATCCGGTGTTGGTAGCAAAGTGTTCCGGTGTTGGTGGCAAAGTGTGATCAGGTGTTGGTGGCAGTGTTGCGCAGCTTCCTCTATCAGCGGTGGAGGGTTGTATATTGGTGTACATATACAGATGTACAGTACAATAAAATTATTTCTTTGCATATGCAAGCTTGTTTGGAAGCTGGGGTCAGATCGCATGGTCAGTCATCGAATGGCGCCCCTGGAGCAGACAGGGTTAAGGGTCTTGCTCAAAGACTTAACAGTGGCTGCATAACAGACCATGGATTTGAACCACAAATCTCTGGTTGACATCCCATCCGCGCGGACGCACAAGGAGAACCAGCGGCGCAAGAACGCCTTGGAGACCTCCACCATGCCGACCAAGCTGGCCGACTGCCGGACCAATGACGTGGCCAGCTCCGAGCTGTTCATCGTGGAGGGCGACTCTGCACTCGGCACCGCCAAGCTGGCCCGGTCCTCGGACTTCCAAGCGCTGCTGCC
>JAYDZG010000025.1:8409456-8424286 GCA_034509265.1 Microcambeva bendego
TTGAAAAATTGAGCCCAAATCACAAAGAGTATTCACATTTAGATTGAGTGTTATTAAATGCTAGGATAGGAGGGTATATTTGCACATGTTCGATATGTGTCCTGTCCACCAGAGGCCAGTCCAATGCATGGAGAGTCACATTCCACCTATGCACCTAGGGCTGCTAAGTTGGGTACTTACGCAGTGTTGACTCCAGTCCTTTTTTAATCTGATCTTTTCCCAACCAGCACACCAGTGGCCAGTTTTGTTTGCTACAGGCATTGCCTACCCTGCATGCTAATCAAGCATTATGGACTAGGAAAATTTCAAATAGAAGTATACTTGTGTGAGTGTGTGTGTTCTCACGTGTCTACATGGGATTACTCTGGGAGCTCCGGTTTTCTCCCATAGTCCAAAAAACATGCAGCCAGGTAAATTAGAGACACTAAATTGACCAATAGGTACCTAGCCACTAGAATGCAAACACCAATACACTGTAGTGCTGGTCCGAAGCATGGATAATTAGGGAGGGTTGTGTCAGGAAGGGAATCTAGCGTAGAAACATAAGAAATAATGTGAATAGAATTAATCAATGTCAGACCTCACAACCACCCCTAAACCTTCTTTTCTAATGTTTTAAATAGTCTTTATTTCTTATACATTCAAGTACATTCCTGATAAATTATTGTAATAAACAAAAATAAGTATTACTGTTCATAAACAGTTCACACATCACATTTCCGTGCAATATGTGTGATCTACCACACACCACTACACAGTTCTTTCAGTTACTCATTACTATGCTTCCTCTGCACCTTCTTTCTTGGTGTTTTTGATATGAAATTTTCCAAATTCATGGTATTCATCCTATTCAAACGGAGGTCAGCATGTCAGATAACATCTTTCTCTGTGTCTTAGAACTGTTCATTGACATTGACAAGCCCAAACTTCCAAATTAATCCATTTGAACACCTTGAAACAAATTAAACATCAATAATAATTTGTCACGTTTTGTTCATGTCAGTTCATAACGCAGAATTTGTTCGTATGCTACATTGACCCAAAATGTAAGTATGTTACATAAATCAAGGGTCCACAGTATTTATACTTACAACATGGAGCAGTTGACCAGAATGCTGCTTTAAAAATCTTTTAGAATGTTCTAAATCGAGCTAAAAATAAACACAGATGTTGGGGTAAACAAACCATTTAATGTTACTATTTTATTTCTGTACTTAAATACCATTGGGAGATGCTGTAGTATTGAAGTGTTTTGGCTGACAGAGCTGAAACTACTACTCATTTTCTCTTGCACTCCCACAGGGCAGAAACCAAAGTCACAGGTCTTGTTTTTCTTTCCTCTGCAGAGATTTGAAATACATTATATGTCCAAATTCAACTCATTCAGTAATGTACTGAGGGGAAAGTTGGATGCAGCTACCCGTGCCACCCTTGTCCACAATGCAGTCGTGTCTGGTATGCTATATGCAAACACATGAATGCTCTTTTCTAATGAATGCTCTTTTTTTCTGCTCAATTAATTAATGACAAAAGAAGACACAGATTAGTAACTGAGTAAACATTTTAGTTCAAGTGCTTTCCCAGGAATAGATCTTAAAAACATAGCATCATTTTAGGGACGAAGACTGGCAACACCCTGTGGTAAATCTGGCAGGAAGTCAAGCAGGAAGAACAAGTTAATTACAAGCTGTGGGATGAGAGAGGGAGTTCATTTTTGATTAGTCATGACCGCATGCCGAACAAAGTGTTGAGCAAATTAGTATGATAAGTTTTCTGTAATTATAAGCTAAAACTACTAATCAATTTGGTAACTTAAAATAATAAAGTTTTTCTACTGAGCCAATCAATTTATGGTGGTGGTTACAGCCTTTTCACCTCCCCTCCGACATGTGTCCAGTATCCAGGCACTTCTTTTTGCTTGCAGTAGGTGGGTTTATATGAGGAACTATATCATGCACTGAGAGTCATGCTCCAATCACCGATAGGCTCCATCAGATCCGGCAGTAAGGGTTGTAATTGGAGTAGCCATTTCGACCTCAAACAAGCCAAGTTTTATCCCCATAGGGACCCAGCTGGCCAATAGCAGAGCTGCGATTCAAACTTTGTTGGACTAGGGCTTAAATTAAAAATAAAAGGCTTAAAGATGTAATGGCACAGTGGCAAATGTCACCAAACCCAGCCACTGGGTTCATGTGGTGATCTGTATCACGTATCAGTCATCGTTATCCCCAATGTCTGTGCAGGCTCCATTAAATATGCACATTTATTTTAATTATATTGTATTTTAGGTCTTGTAGTGTGGTGTTTAGCACTTTTTCTCTGTCTTGTGCTCTCTGTACTTGTATAAATCTGAAACAATAATAGAGCCTAAATCTATAGTTAAGCTGGCCTTAAACTCGTCCTTCCTTGGTAGTGAATACTCACATTATACTTTTATATTTTAAAAGACTTGTCCTTGCAGATGTCATTTAATGAATATCAGCAGATACTGCTTTTCAATCTTTTTTTCTAAAGTAAGGCCAATATAAGGTTTTAAAAAGGGTGATTGTGACCCCATTAAACTTCACACAGTGGGTCTGTCTGAAAGCCCGGTGAGCTCTCTACATAGGTCTACGTCATCCTACACACTCGTTAATTAAATATAAATGTATACAAATATAGATGTATGCCATTGTTTAAGGAAAAACATTCAAAGCTGGCTGGCTAATCCAGGTTGTGGGTGACTTCATTCATATATTCGAATGATGCCTATATGTTTCAAATAAAACAAACCCACCTCCCTTTGCCATGTCCATTCGAACTTTCATTTAACTCAGCATGTCTATCTTTTGAGTTGGGGTAAAGAAGATGGGGAGCGTTTTAGATTTGTTTTATGCAATAACACCACCAAGATTTCAAATAACTCACTTTTCTTTTTAATCTCCTTAATAGTGGGTTGATTTTAAGGTTATATTTAAAATTAATAATTTGGACATCCATGCTATAGAGGGTAAAAAGACTGCACTGGTGGGCATTGGGATACGTCAATGAAAAAGCCTTTTTGTCCTGTAATTGAGACAAGTAACTGCAGAACAGAAGATTAAAGTTAGGCTATTACATCTAAAGCAAATTTTCCTTGTTGTTGAGGTGATGATTGAGGTTAACATTTGGTGAACTGTCCAATATAATTTTATAAAATATAAATGTTAATATTTTTTTCGAGCAGTTCTTCTTCAGTCCAGTCAGACATACTCTCTAAGCGACTCACCATATTTGAGAGGAGCCAGTTGTTCATTTTCCAGCTCCAGGGCCCATATTTGCAAAGCTGCAACTCGTACTACTGACCAGAATACTAACTACACGACAAGACTGCAGTATGTCCTCATCCTCATCTCAGCTGAGTCAAGCATGAGATAATGCAAATGCAGCAGGAGTTCACAGGGAGTCACGTTTAAGTAACGTTGACAGATAAAAGCATAAGAAATAGTCAGTGCCCCCACTACACACACACACACACACACACACACACACACACACTCTAATGGAATTAAGACTAATTGACTAAGTAATTGGCATGTAAAATGATCTGATTAGTAAATAAAGCCCATGCTGGCTCAGCCACTTTAAATGAAATGCAAGAGAATAAAGGGCCATTCCACAAGATCAATCAATACATTACATAAAAACAAAAAGAGGCCAAAAGTATGTGGACACATAACCAAGACCTTATCATACATACATGCCCCATTTGCCAGTCCAGCCAAATGCACAGGTGACTTGATAATACTCACAGATTATTTGGTAATGTACCTCCATGGCCTATTTGATAGACAAACTAGGTAGTGCAGGGCGATAAAAGAACAGGTTATTATTCACAGATATATTTATGCTATTGAACCTCTATGCAATTTGCTGGCCAAACTAGACAGTATAGATGGACTATAGATAGGTAACTTTGAATTAAAAGAGAATCACATATTATATTTATGCCCCGCACCTCCATGCCCATTTGCTGGCCAATCTAGGCAGTGGGACAAAAGTCACAGATGCTTTTAATTAACAGAGACTGACAAATATATCACAAATATTTGATACTTTTTTTTACATGATTTTGAAAATGACCCTATCTGGAATATCGAGTATGGAGAGGATGCACAGGTTTCCATGTGTGTGTTCAAAAACCTAGACAGCATTTAACGCCCTTCTGTGCGCGCTCCTCAGAAGGAGGCAGTTCCAAATCCTAGATGCCTTAAAATCCTGCCTATTAAGTCACCTTCAAATACTAATGGTATATTCAGCATGGAACAAGTCAGCATCGGATGCTCACTCATTCGGAAGGACGTAAATAAAAAACATGGTGGCCGATACGGGATTTTGGCACTTTTCACATGTTGATAAATTATTTTTATTAATTTAATGTTTAATGTGAATAAAGGGTTTACGAGTGTATTTAGTTGCCAGTTCAGACTCGTCAGTAGACATTATTAATATTACTTGAGTTGCTTTCTTTCATTTGCGCAACATCGCTAATATAAGAAATGTACTCTCTTTAAATGACGCTGAAAAACTGATACATATGCTTGCAGCATAGCCGGCCTAACCGATCTGATCAATCCCACTGAGTTTATACCAGTGGGGATCATCAAGGCCGACGACCCACACTTGGCGCTGCACTTTAAAGCCGGTTATAGTGTAGAGCACAGCGTCTTTCCTTCACCTCTTCCAGTTTTGTGTAACCTCGCAAAAGGGTGGAGAGGCGTATGGTTGAAATGCCTGAGATACTGTGAGGCAGGGTCAGGATGGAGCAATTAGCTGCGACTCGATCCCTGAGTAACCCCGCCAGCACAGCCTTCTTCCTTCATACCCACTCTCTCTTCCTTAGACTCTATTTCTGGACCAGGACCCACCAGTCCAGCATCACCACCCATCTGTTCATGGTCCACGAAGCTAGTGACCTGGGTCTTTGTCCACTGCTCTCCTGCTTTAGAGACTTCGATATTGGCAAGGCACTCATGGCTCGCACACAGCACGTTCGCCTCTCGTGTTAGAATTCTCTGCTTCGACCTTCGACTTGGAGTGTTTTCATTGTCACAGTAACACAATCCCTGAATCTGTGAACCCCATCCTTGAATATGTGAAAAAAGTTTGATTTGAATCGGTTATACACTTTAAACAGCAGAGAGCACTGACACTATTCACCTCGCTTGGTTGATGGCACTTCACAAAATTGCCAGGTAGTGCATTTCAAAATAAATACACATTCATCATTTAAATGAATAAAATATATACACAAATACAGATATTTTTAAATAATAAAACTTTTCCATGTATTGTTACACACACACACACACACACACACACACACACACACATACATGTGTAATTTGTAAAGGAATTCTTCTATTTCCTGCTTCATTACAATATATGGCATCAAATATATAAATTAAGTTTTTGTTTAGATTATGTCAAGTAACCTTCCTCCCAGACAGGCTTAAACAGACATAATTTGTTTAAAACAAACACAACAGTTAGCTAGTAATGTTCCCTGGACGCTATGACTGGGTAAACTGAGAGAGGACACAAAAATATCTGCCATGAGTCATGCCCGGTCAGATGACTTGAGAAATGCAGGACTGTAACTCCAGCCCCTTGACTGTGAGCACATGTGTTTATGGGGTCAAAGGGAAATGACACAAGAGTGAAAAATGTTAGGACACATCCAGCTGAGACCTGTCACATGACATGCATAGCATAATATAATACAATTGAATGATGATTCACTATTAATCCAGTTTGAAGTAATGTAAATATATCAATATTTCCAACACCTCTTAATGGGCAGAAATGTGACCGTAAGATCTGATATAATTGTAAGTCATGGAAATAGAAACTACAAGGGCTTTTGGTTAATAAACATAGAGGACATGATTACGACTGCATTATCTTTTAGCCAGCCGCTTAATGCTGCATAATCTTCCCCTAACTGAAAATCCCTTCCCCCAAGGACATTGATGGTCAAGTCAGTGATGGTCACACACCAGAGATGTTTATTTAATCTGCCTGTATGGAAAACACAGACAGCAAGGACAACGAGGGAAAAAAAACAACAACAGCGGACAGCTGGACCAGATGCTGCCAACACAGACGTCATCTGTAACTTCAGGACATGACCACCAAGGTAACTGTAGAAAATAATTCCTGACTCTGATCACAATTAGCAAAGTTGATTTGTAAAGATACAAAGGCTAGTTCATCTGCATTAGCTCATAAAAAGTTTATCCGGCTCCTGCCCAGCTTAGTAAGCAAAAATGCCCTGCATCGAGATGACATCAGACCATGACGGAGAGCAAACGCGAGAGGAAAAGCGGCATTCCTTCACAACAGCTGCAGTGGATCCAAAAGCAAACACACCTACCTCTCACACTATGCACATGTTGGCTGGCAACGCCACGTGAACGGTGAGATCCATTAATGATCATGCGCACTGAGGCTATCTCTCTCCAGCATGACAGGCAAGACTGGCAGACTGACTGACCAGAACTGACTGATCAGCTGAACCTAAAAGAGGAATAAGCTGTTGGGAATCCAAACAGCAAAGCAATAGCAGCTCTGCGAGCTTCACCTAGCCTGACGTAGGTGCTCAGAAGTACTCCTCCTCCCCTTCCTTCCTCCCTTTCTGTTACTCAGCACTTCAGCCCCTCCTCTCGTTTCACACCAGTCTCCGTCACTCTGCTTTTGTTCTTAAATATTTTCAGCCAGAACATTTCCCAAGTAAAGAGAAAATTCTTAACACAGGTTACCTCACATGACTAAAGACAGAACTGTCTTCTTCTGTAATTTCTCCACTGTGCTTACCTGGAATGGGAAAGCTCAACACATGACAAAATGTCACACACTCTCTGTGCACTCTCCATCCTCATTGTGTTCTAGATCTTTAAATTCAATTATATTTATGAGCACATTTTGCATATTCCATCTCTTTAAAAGTCTGCATTGTACAATACATGCCACCATTTATAAATGCACCCTAACTAGAAGACAAGAAATAGGAGCCATCAAACAGCAGCCACATCTGTTCTGCAGACGTTTCATTACAGAAGAAGGAACATTAAGGCACTGCTATCGATCTTGGGATTGTTTACGATGCTGATTGATCAGAGCAAGAATGCAATCAGTGAACTATTAAAGGAAGTAAATACACTCAGTGAGCACTTTATTCGGTCCACATATTTGGGACGTACATTCATTAATTATTTAGAGCTCCACCCACCTTACATATGAACTAAGTTGCTCTTTGTATGCTGTGTAACTCATTAATTAACTGAAAGGCAGCCTATTTAAATAGCAATATTAGTTGTGTAATGTACAGCAGTGTTGTTGGTATTTTACAATACTGATCAAATGTACTGACCATTTTGTTAACAACTCATTGCCTGTTAGAACCCGTAAGTACGTCTGTGCCCACTGTATTGGTCTGCTTGACAACCTAGTGAGCTGCCTTGTCTTATTACATACATAGGCAGCTATCTATTCTAGTATGTAATAACTTTGTAAAGCAGGTTATTCAAAATCACTATAGAATAATAAATGAATGACTGTATAAGTGTGCCTAATCACTCATTCAGTGTTCACACAACACACAGTATACAATAACAGTAATAAAATACATATAATACAACATAGAAGTATACATAGGTAAAACATTATTGAAAAAAAGTTAAAGAGCTGCCAGATTAGCTTCAGACCATCATCACAACTCAATAGAGCATTCTTTAATTGTAAAATGTCAATATCACTGAAGACCACTGAGAGCAACATCCCTCCACAAACTATTCCGGAGAACAATGGCCTAAATTATATGGGAATTTATATTTATATGGCTATTATGAGGTCTTCTGAATAATCTCTGAGCTAAAAAAAAATTAAACAATCGTAGTTATTTTGTCAAGTTCTTTCCAGCCTCCAGATTTTTAACCAGAATGATTAAGGAACTATTTAGTTTGCATTGAGAATAAAACACAAACATGGAACCGTGTCAGACATCACAATGGATAATAATATTCTGCCGTTTGCAATCTGTCCATGTTTCTCATCTGAGTTAACCAGATACCAGGATTCAAATAAAGTGTACGCACCTAGCTTTTGAAAATAAATAACCCAAGACTCTAATCTCTTATTCATCAGCTGAACAAGTTCCCAAGGGGCCAGCAGTTTCAGAGGAACCAGCTGAATTTATTCCAAAGAGGCTTTTCTATTCGGCATGACCCTTAAGTGGCCTGAGCTTTCTCATTTGAAGCATGTTTATGATGAAAGAAAGGTTTCCGGTCTCCAAGGATCTGATCTGCCGTGGCAACACAAAGGCTTTAGTGCTGCCTCTACTCTTTTGAGTGACTGAATGTCATGGTGAGGCCTGAGACTCTCTTAGGGACCTTGGTGGAAAAATTACTTTCAATACATCACATTAATAAACATCATAACTCTAGTCACAGAGTTTTTAGAATTTAGAAGTTTAGAATTTGATCACATGAAAGTCAGAACCATACTGTAAGCTAATAATATTCTGGCTTGTTAGTGGGCTTTGCAGTATATGCACATATTAACACACCTGTGGTGGGCAGCCCTAGCCATGGAGCCCGGGGAGCATTTAGGGGCTGGGTGCCCTGCTCAAGGGCAATTCAGTCCTGTCGGCTCTGGGAATCAAAGCGGTAACTTTCTGATCACAAGACCCATTCTCTAACCACCAGGCTACGGCTGCCCCTGATCTACTGCTTTTGAAGGACTGAGCCCTGCGTTCAGTTTAAGTTAGTCTGGGAGAAGACCTTTGCTCCACTGTTCAATAAAAAAGCATAAAAAAAATATTCCTGTTGCTTCTTCCGCATTATTGTATTAGCAGTTAGATAGCCAGTTTGCTAATTGGCAGCCTGTAAGCTGTGCCTGTATTACCAATGCTATTATGCTAGTATTCATTACATACGATTATATTAGCAAAAACATCCTGAGCGACATATTACTTATATAGAGAGTATTTTCGAATACAAGAAGTTCAGTAATTTACCATTTTAAGTATGTACAATACAATACAATACTCTTAGCATTGCATCCTGGACATTTTCCCCTATTGAGATATTCTTTATTCTCGTTTAATTCTTCTTTATTCTGCATTTCAACACCCACCATGTCAATGAATCAAATACTACACCAGTTGTATCATTTTTAATTTAACTATAAAATATAAGTAGCACAAGTCCAGGTGGCACGGTGGCTCGGTGACTGGCCTTGCCACAGGGTTATATCCCCTGTCAAAGCGGTCACTATATTGTCCTGTGGGTACCTAGCCACAAGGATGCATAAACAAGTGCCTGGATAAATATTAAGTTTTGTGTCAGAAAGTGCACTCGACCGTAAAAAACTATGCCCAACCAATAATGCTACATGTTCTAAAATAATTTACACATGACCTGACTATGTACTATTAACTAGGATGATCAGACGTCCTCTTTATCCCAGACATACCCTCTTTATGTGACCTAAAAAATCCCTAAAATGTCCGGGATTTGATTTGCTATTCGCAGACATCCCAACTCTCCCGAAAGAGTAGCCAAAAGCACACATACACACACACACACACACAGGCTTGTTTCCAATCACCTGTGGGAGAGAGAGAGAGAGAGAGAGAGAGAGAGAGAGAGACAGAGACAGAGAGATGGAGAGATAGTGAGGCAGTACTTGATGCATTCTAAACAGGGACTGTTCTGGTTGGCCTGTTCTCTGCAAAAAGTATGACAGTCAGCCAATCAGTAGGAAGGGCAGGGTTTTGTATTTCTTCTGGATGTTCGCGCAGTGAGTGAGAGAAGGAGGGTCAAGGCAGATGCCGTGACCGCAGAAGTAGGGCCTCACAGAAAGAAAAACTATAAAACTCATTTCACCTCTGATTACTCGAAAAAGGCATGTTGAGGTGAGTTCATGTGACAGATATACATATTAACGTTCTCAATTAGTTGGCTAGTTGTCAAGTATTCACTGATGGCCAACATGAAAAGAGCAAACTCCTTGTATTTGTTTAAAAATGCAATGGAATACAAAAAAAGAGATCGGTGTGAGAGGTTTTTATTTTTATTTTTTTATCTTTTGTTTTTATGAGGTCGGGATCAGGGTCCAGGTGTACCTCCCTGAAATGAGGTGTCTCTTTGTTACGCCTTCTTGCATGCCAGCATCGGTCGGCCATATACACACCAAACACACACACTCGGTCACCACAGCAACAGCCGAAAGAGCAGCCGCTTGCTGGTAGTGATGGAATAAGTGGAGCTTTTGAGAGATCGAATCAAATGAAACAAATGATTCAGAAAAAGATTTGAGCATGTCCGCGTGGGTTTCCTCTGAGTACTCCGGTTTCCTCCAACAGTCCAAAGACCACCAGCCACCAGGATTATTGGAGACATTGAATTGTCCGGAAGGTACTGGCACCATGAGCCATTGAAGAGCTGGGATAGACTCCAGTACCCCAGCCTGATTAGGGTATGTGGTTTAAGAAAATGAATTAAACTGAACAGACCTTGGTCTATTTCGAGGTCGTTACATTGTATCAAATATGCAATTTGGAAAATAAACATAGAATAATAATTAAAAAAGAATGCTAGTTTTTTCATATAAACAGTTTTATATATTTACATCTCTTGAAAGGGGGTGTGGCCATGTCACAACGCGTCATGTTGACACTAATCACAGCTCTGGGATCAGTATTAGGATTGTATGACTCTCATTCAGGTTAAAAACATTCATAACTCAGATCAGCTGCAAGAAATCATTTGAAATAGTTCGAAACATTGTGACGTCATGAAGCCCTTTCTGGTACGTGACTTTCCCTACCCCAAGTGTCCTCCAAAATATGGTCACCCTATATTTGCATGCTATAGCATTACTTGTTAGCTAGAAATTTTAGCCAAGTTAAATGTCCGAACTTTCTCTCTCTCGTCGATCATTTTACTTATTTCAAGTTAGTTCATGGAGTCTTTTCTTGTTATTACCCACAAAGCACAGGAACACAGCGAATAGGATATGAATACATTCTTGTTTGCTTATGCTAGTGCATCTTGATATTAGCCAAAGATAACCGGATCCCTTTAGGTTTCAAGTCAACAACCAGAACTTTGGTTTAGAACTTACAACTGAAATTCATGGAAGGAATAAAAGGATTTTTTTTGCTGTCACAACAACCATTTCAAAGCCGCTTCCTATGCCATGATTTCTGTCATGACGCATTATCCGGTGATCACACAAATCAGCCTAATTTCATGCTTTATTCACCGACTCCTCTGTTCTTCCACTATGTGAAACTGCATTATGTTTTAGTCTATATTTAACTACAGTTGAACTAATTAATGGTTCACTTATGTGTTAAGAAAACATTAACCTCAAGGTCAACAATGTGTTTTACTTCCTAGCATTCCTGCTACCTGTGCTAAGAAGTGGACAAAAAGATAAAGGAGTGGGTGTTTTATCAACCCTTTTTACAATAAATTGATTTATCTATTTGACTGGTGAAATCCATAAGATTTAAAAAGATTAACACGATCTTTCCGTTATCTACAATTTAATGTGGTGTAATATGCAATATCAAGCCAGTAGAGGGAGTAATTACACAATCAACAACCTAACCAGCAACACAAGAGAAACTTGAATAAAGACGAATTATTGAAGAACAAGAACAAGAAATGTTTACAGACAATTATGCATGTACATCTAAATATACATCATATATACAGATAAATAATTCACAGATAAATCTTTCCGCAGTGATTTATTTACTCTGGTGTTTCAGCTAAAAGGAGCATTGCCTCTCAGTATATAGCACTCTGACGGGTACACATGCATATGAAATTCTATTTAAGAGTTAAATAATAAATCAATAGTAAAAAAAATCCTCTATGCAACTTGAGAATTGGAGAATTTGTGCATCTGTGCAGACAATGATCAAAAAGTTATGCTGTCGTAGTAACATAACATAAAAATAAATTATATGCTTTTGCATTTAAAGTCTATAAAAAGGATGGTTTGCTATTTTAAAGTCCATAAAATCATAAGGGATGAACTGCAACATGGCTCGAGATGGCAGTCCTTTCTTTTCCAACGTCAGATGCCGACCCGACAGATCCTTATTCATCTATTAAAAAGTTATTTTGAATCAGTTGTTGTTTTAAATCTACTTTTCCACAAAATGAAGTCAGTTAGGTCAGTAGATATTAATATTAAAGGACATGTCCCTTCAAATACGTGCCAAATCAACTGGAGCAGCAAAGAAACTGTCAGAGCCATTATTATACCAAGTGTGTATGTAAGAGTCTGTTTATTTTGTGCTGTGCAGTGCAGGCCGGAATTAATGACTGTTTACGAGCTGCGGTGACACATGTTCCACACACAGCTGTCAAAGCACTTTCTGCTTCTTACTCCAGAGCTAATATAGGTACCAGACAGGAAAGAGAAATCCCCTACTCAGAATAAAAAAAAATGGAAATACTTTTTTCATAGCATTTACATTTTCAGCATTTAGCAGACACCTTTTATCCAAAGCAACTTACAGTACAGTACAGTTACAGTGTACAGTCTGAGCACTGAGGGTTCAGGGCCTCGCTCAAGGGCCCAACAGCAGCAACCTGGCAGTGGTGAGGTTATAACCAGCGACCTCTGGTTTACTAGTCCTGTACCCTAACCACTAGGCTACGGCTGGCCCCTAATGTAGCAACTTATACAGTACAGGACAGTAACTAGCACTTTAAATCACTTGTCACATGCACTATCAAATCAACAGGTAGATTCCAATAGACATACTGGACACCCCCTGTGGTATATACAAAGGGTAACCAAAAACCAAGTACACTGTGTCAAGGTAATAAAAGTAATGCTCATATTGCTCTCCTCAACACTCAATTCTTATTGGTAACTGCAACATTGATTTGCTTTTAATTTGCATAGTTTTTATGGTGCCGTCTGAACCCACTTCGCTTTGCCAAAGCTTAATCTGCAATAAGTCACTGGAATTCAGATCTAGTTAAATCTAATTTAAAATAAAAGACCGCCAGTTGCTTCATCACACTGCATGACATTGATTCAAAGCATACTTTCTTCATTGTCTCTCAGCTGCTCCCGTTAGGGGTCGCCACAGCAGATCATGATCCGCCTCATCGACCTGGAGCACCCAGAGGAAACCCACATGAAACTGGGGTCAGAACGCAGGGTAAGTCTTCCTACCATGCTTCTGGAGCAGACAGGGTTTTAACCACCAATCTCTGGTTTAAGCCCAAGGCTTACACGAGGCTACACTGCAGCTACTCGATCAATACCCGAACAATACTCAAGAGCTCGAGAATTTGTGATCTCACCATTTTTGACAATATTGCCAGTTAGATTAAGGAATTAATATTCTCCCAAAGTGCAACACTTACCATTCATAAGTTTTAACCACAGAAAGGTCTGTTTGAATATGGTAAGCAGAAGTCAACTGCTAGAGCGGCATGACTGCCGAAATGACATCTCTTAGAAAATGGCTGTTCTGGTTGAATTGTAATGAGCAACTTTGCGCAGTCAGCATTGACAAAGCGGTTTATCAGGTGTTCTCCGGGACTGCCATCCAGCTATCTGACATGATGGATCTCATGCCTTTTTAATTCAGTAACACTTTGCAGCATATCAAAAATTTCCAGACACTACATTTTCAATTCCACTTGCAATGATGAACAGAAAGGCAGTAATTTCAAACACAACCCTGTCACATACAATCCTTGCAATAATGTTTTACCCCTTTCTTGGGGAATGCCGCACATTTAGAAGACAAGTGACAAGCAGAAATGAGGAATCGAATTCATCTGTTATGACAAAAAAATCTTGTGTTCTGGTTAAAGCGGTTACACCATGTCAAAGAGTAGCATGTGAGATCTTTTTTACCCAACACAATCAGACGTTACATGTCTCGAGGTATCTAGTTTCCTTCCAAAGTCCAAAACGTAGTCAGGTTCACTGGAGACACTAAATTATCCTACATAGGCACTAAAATGGATAAATCTTGTATGACATTGAAATGCTGGTCCCAAGCCCGGATAAATAAGGAGGTTTCTGTCAGGAATAACATCTGGCAAGAAAATGATGCCAAATCATTAATTTGGATCATGATCTGCTGTCAGGTGACCCCTAACATATATATAAATAAAATAAAACTGCAATGAATATCAAATAGCCCAGTTCGGTCAAGGCGTCATTAGCAGCACGTGTGAAGCAGCTGTAGAATGGTGGTCAATGCCCTACAATAAAAACCCACACAAAATAATTCATCACAGTATTCATTAAGGCAGTGGACAGATTGGTCTTCAGGGACCAATTATTGGTCAGCCATAAAACTATCAGTTTCCCCATCAAATGAGCAGGGGGAAGATCGTAGTCATCACTCAGAAAGCTCAATCTGATTCAACTAAAGTATTTGTAATATTGAAATATGACTACTTATAACTGATCATGCCTTAGCTATATGCTGTAGAGTCACATTATTATGACCACCAGATAATATCCGCATGAACTATGAGTGCAGGACAGATACCATTTAGATTGAATGGGATTGACTCAATGAGATCCTGGTCACTGTATTAGGAGCCTTGCTTACTGTTGTGCATCCCACAGCTAAAGTGATGAGGTGCTCTCACAGATGCTGAACTGGGAGCCGGTAGTACTAAGTACAGACTTTTGGTAATGCTCTTCCAACACGTGTCTAGCCGTTTGATGATCCCATCCACCCCAGACAAGACAATCAGCATGTATGTGTGTACGTGATCTGCAAGGATGGATTCATGCCTTTTGCATGGAT
>JAYDZG010000025.1:8539622-8553802 GCA_034509265.1 Microcambeva bendego
TAGGTTTACCCAGCCGTGTAACTGGAAACAGCTGCACGCCGGTCCCAAGCCCGGATAAATGGGGAGGGGTGGAGAATAGCAAACGTCTCAGCTATCATTGCCGGAATACTTCAAGGATCGATGATCCATCAAGTGACCGAGAGTCGGCTGCGACTGAACGGATAATCATCATCATGTGAAACCTGCTTTTAACCCCAAAAATGTACATGGCAAGATCAGACCCATTATGTTTGTGATATACAGTGAACCTTTGACTTTAGAATTTTATTAAAAAATGTAAAAATGTTTGTATGTTAAACCTATTTTCCCATAAGAAATCCCGTAAATATAATTAACACATTATTCACCCCCCCCCCAACCCACTACACTTCATCTGCACCTATTTGTTGCAATTTTCATATTGAATTTTACAAAAATTAAATAAAACACCAGAAACCCACTGTCCGTGAATGTTTGTTTGTTTGCTATGGGGTATGTTGAAAAAGCTAGCTTTCTTATGGCCTCCATAGGGAACTATGTACGTTGAGAGAACTGTAATAGGACATTTCCTTATAAGGCAGGTCGTTTGAACACTTACTAAGGTAACACAGTTAGCATCATGCAATTAAAACCGATGTCGCATCATGCTAGCATGTATGATATATTCTACCTCCATGTATAAAAATGATTACATTGTCATTGATGAGCCAGGACATGCAAACAAATACAGGTGTACACATTTATACAAATCATGATTAAACAAAGTATTATTAAACAACTCAGTTCCCCCTCCAACACTGTCTATAGTGGTTGTAGCCTAGCAGTTAAGGCCCACCCATGGTAAAATGTTACAGTAATTAGAGAGAAAACACTATATGGTTAGTCTTTTTTCTAGCTGAGCTCTTTCTAGGGAGGTTTAAGCGGGGTCTTTTTCTGGGTTTTGGCTGGGAAAGGTTCAGGGTCATCACGGGGATGACTTTTGTTTAATGTATATTTCTGTAATAAGCAATAAATTTACACCTCTTCTGCTACTTCTGCTGGTGGTTTGGTTTGTTTAGGTAAAGTATGTAGTAAGTTCTTAACACCACAATGGACACCCAGCTCCGTTGTGAGCTGATAGTGCTACCCACTGCACTCATATTGTCCATGAAGTTTGATTGGAGTGTTAAATTATTTTTTAAGCAACAGTGTCACATTGTTTTGACATGTTATGATTGAACTGGCTCTAATGCGGCAGGGAATAAAATAACAAATTTTATTGGCCCGTGTGGTCCGATCCAACATATGAGCGACTGTAGAAGTTAATGCTGGTTTTGATAGAAAGGTGTCAGAATACACAGAGATGCACAAGTTATTGCGTATGGGGCAGCCAATGCAATTAGAAAGGTGGTCAAAATGTATAAAAATATATGAGTTAATTAAATACGACACTAATGAAGGATGTTCTAAATGCTAAGCATAAAGACATTGGGGTGAATGATGGAATTAACCAACGATAGAGGCAATTACAGCTCCCATCAGCGAACCAGCACTTATGTCCTCCATACAAATGAATTCAAAGGATTAAATAAATTACTGTTTCCTCATCTAGGCAATTTTTCAACACACAAATGGCTCTTTATTTGTATCACTTTGCCAGTGTGGGATTTAGTCTCGGGTATTTAGCATTTTAATTAAAATAAAAGGTCTGTTTTGTTTTTATTGTCAGCTGTAACATAATTGTGAGGTTTTTTCTTTTTTTCTGCTCTGAATACAGCGACTCCAGTCCACCCCTCACCACTTTAAGCACATCTTTTCACCTACCATTGGTGTGGCTTTGCAGAACCCAGAATTGTGTGCGGAAAGATCTGCCCTGTCATCAGTGATCAGCTGCCTCCAGTGAATGGATCTTTTCTGTGAGGCAATCTACCCACAGTATGCAGAGCGCCAACTAATGCAACATGTTGACTAAATTATTTTTAGCAGTTATGTGTGTGGAAATCCAAATAATGCCATCTGGGGTCATCTGCCCCATTCAGGTTTCTCAATTGGTTATTATTTGCCCATTCACCTAAATGACAAAGGAATCCTGTTTGTGATTGTCCCAGCCAATCGTGTGTCTGGTTAGAGACTTGGTTTACTGAAAACACAACTGGGATTTGAAATCAAAAACTTGGTACTGGATCAAGATGGTTCCATAGATGCTCAAATGGGTCAAATCCTGGGGAATTAGGGGGTCAGGGTAGTACTTGGAAACCTTGATCATGCTCCTCCAACCGGTGTTGGACATTTCTAGTCACGTGATGTTGTTTTGCTGGAAGATCCATCCGCTCTAGGTAAGCCAATCAACATGTATGGGTGAACATGATCCACAAGGATGGATTTGTACCCAAATTGGTTGTGATTAGGATGGTGGTAGCCTAGTGGGTAGTGCTTTAGGCTTTTAACCAGAGATTGGCAGTTCAAATCTAGTTTCTGCTTTGTTGGGTCCTTGAGCAATACATTGAGCATTGTGAATTGATGCCTTGCCTTGTATTGAATTGACGTGCCTTGCATTCTTACATTTCATTGCATTCCACAACTTATATACCCCAAAAGCCATAGGAGGGTTTGTGGGAAGCAAGCACACCTCACAGCAAGATGGTCTTGGGTTAGATTACCAAGTGGAACAGTAAGCGGCCTTTCTGTTTGGAGTTGGCAGTTTCTGTTGGTTTCCTCCCACATTCCAAAAACAGTCAGGTTAATTGTAGATGCCAAAATTGCCTTGGGTATGTGTTCCATGACTCTAAATAGGATAAAGCAGTGGTAAAACTGACAACGAATAAATGATGGTACTTGCCTATCTAGTTGATTCATATCCAGTTGATAACGCCTCAAGGACAAAAAACAAGGAAGGAAGACCTGAGATAAGCTGATTATAAATGAGAACTCAGCGAAACCTTTTACCATTCTTTTGTTGATAATAAATAAACCCTGTGCATGCCTGACTTCACAGCTATGACTCACTGTCAACTTCTGATTTATCTCTGTCACTTAAGTTGGAGTTTGATGGACATTTTAATTATAGTTTAGCAGCATGAGACAAATGTTTTGACATTAAATGAATCATTTATCAAATGTAACTTTTTTGTTTTCAAATGTTTGTACACTGTCTAAGTTATTATTATGCCCACCTCCACACACAAATGATTTGGGTATGAATCCATCCTTGGATCCTTGATAATGTACACTCATCCATGCTGAATCTCTTCACAGGGCTGGATGAGGTCATCATGCAAGACAGTACAAAACACATATAGAAATGTCCCACAATGGTGGGAAGAGCCCAAGACTGCCAAGTAATA
The DNA here is from genome assembly GCA_034509265.1 of Microcambeva bendego. NCBI lineage: Eukaryota > Metazoa > Chordata > Actinopteri > Siluriformes > Trichomycteridae > Microcambeva > Microcambeva bendego. The sequence continues at coordinate 8,542,925 of JAYDZG010000025.1, forward strand.
ACCTGGCCGCCTAATACCCAAGAACTGAACCCAACTGAGCATCTAAAAAAGTGTATTGCACTTTTGACAACAGGCATCGAGACATAGCAGCTTTACAGAGAAACAAAGAAACACAAAAAGATAAAATAATTATTATTTAAATAGACGCATTGATGATCGGCCGAGTATGACCTAAAACAGTTGCTTTTTGAGCAAGCTAGAGGTAACAGTGGCAAGGAATGATGGACCCTACGTGCAGATTAAAGGTCAGCACATAAAGGGTGAACAACAGACCCAAAAACAGATCCTTGTGGGACACCACATTTCACTCTCATTTAAGTAGAGACTTCACTTAGTCTTTTACTTCATAAACATAGAACAATTAATTGGAGAATCCTCCAAGCATCCAAGGAAAAACTCTCACAGCTTGAGAAACACAGAGGAACCAAGACTCCTCCTCAATTTTCAGGTTTGCTCTGTGGATCCTCCTTCACATCCTTTCAAGCTTCTTTGGGATGCAGTGCACTGTTCCAGATACCTATGACAACCTACCAGGAACTTACTGAGTCACCCCCAACCCATCTAGCTTGTCTTCGTGCTGAATACAGCGGCAACTCTGGATATTAGCTAGTGGTCATAATAATGTCACTCGGCAGTGAACATGCTAAATAATTACCTGCAGTAATCGGGGATTTGAGCAAAAGGATTTGAGTGAGTTTGACAGCACAAACAGTGAGGGCATGACAAGTAGGTCAGAGTATCTTAAAAACTGCAGCTCTTGTGGGAGTTTTTTCGGTCTGCAGTAGTCAGTAAAGAAAGTAGCAGTGGTAAACCGACGACAGGGTCATGGGCGACCAAGGCTCATTGATGCACGTGGGGAGTGAAGGCTGGCCCGAGTGGTCTGATCTGACAGACGAGCTACTGTAGCTCAGATTGCTGAAGAAGTTAATGCTGGTTCTGATAGAAAGGTGTCAGATTACACAGTGCAGCAAAGTTGCCGTGCTGTTCTGGCAGCAAATATAAGACCAAAGTGGATTTGGCAGTTTTCTCACACAAATCCATATTTGTTTTATTCCAGGAACTATGTAGCTAAGCTCTGAGCAAAGAAGCAATTTGTGGTGAGACTGTTTCCACTCATGTGAATGCCAATTTAGTGCCAACAGTTTATAGATTACCCTTTTCAGTTCCTGCAAAAGTGTGGACATGACTGTGGAAAGGAATGGTTAGGTATGAAGGACCCACCAGTATCCTACAACCCTATTGAGATAAACATTGTGAAAATTCTGGTCTAGCACCAGTGTACAATCTAAAAAAAGTGTCAGATTTAGTGGTGTGTGATTTCTAACTGGGGTCAGAACAGTGGCTAAGTGGGTATCACTGTCGACAGCAAGAAGGTCCTGGGTTATTCGAGTCCTTTCTGTGCTGAGTGTTTATGTACTTCACCTGTCCTCCCACCGTCCAAAAACATGCAGTCAGGGTAACTGGAGACACTAAGTCCTATAGGTGAATGTGTGAGTGTGTGTGTCTGCACTGTGATGGACTGGTCCCATGTCCAGGGTGTTTCTGTATGCTTTATGCCCACTGAGAAGCTAAGATAGACACTGAGAGGATTCATTGATATGAAGTTTATAAATACACCCAAAGCTCCCACCTGTGAGTCGTTTGATCTTGACCAAGCTCCGATGACAGACATGTCACAACCACCCACCTCTCTGTTTAACGCAGATTAGATTTCTATTGATTTTTATGTCTCGTCTTCCTCATGGGGCAGGCAGCTCTAACCTAGTTATCTTAAATAAACCAAAATGTCCAATCCCAGCTCACAAGACATAAATTCTAGGCAGCTTACAATAGGTAAATAAATCAATTTATTAGCATTAGCATTAACCAGGCAAATCAGAAAAATCCAAAATATAATCCACACTGATTGTTAAGATAAATCAGGACTATTTCCCCCCCTCCCCCTTTATTCAATGCTTTAAATCTGGAGTACTGGCTAATGATCGAACATGAACAGCCTCATATCCTCACATGCAGAAACCATCTGACAGATGGTTCATGCCTTTTCCATTTCTGTGGTAATTGATTCCCCAAATGGGCAACTCTTGGCAAATTAAAGAACCATTGGCTGGCAGCAACATGCAGCATGGCTAATGGCCCCTTAAAGGATTGGCTGTAATGATAAAGGGAAAGGAGAAGGCGGCCAGGCAGACATCCAAGGCTCTGGGCTGTGAAAAAAATAATGTAATGCGTTCCTGCACAACGTGAGTTCATTGTACTTCAAGCTTTTGTACTAAAAAGCAAGGTCACTCACTAAAATCCTTAGAAAGCCGCTTCAGTTTTTTTCTTTTTTTTCTAGCATTTGAATGAATGTTAGCAAATCTTAGAAAATTAAGCATAAGATTTTACAATCTTTACTGGTCTGAAGATTATTTATTGGACCACAATTGATAGATACTGACCACTGCTGACTGGGAACACCCCACAAGAGCTGTAGTTTTGGGGATGCTCTCACCCAGTACTCTAGCCATCACAATTTGGCACTCAAACTAACTCGAATCCTTAAGCTCGATCATTTGTCCTGCTTCTAACATCAACTCTACGAATAAAATGTTCACTTGCTGTCTAATATATCCCACCTACTTGCATGTGTCCTGATGAAGAGATTTTCAGTATCAACTACACCTGTCAGTGCTCAAAATCTGGTCTGGGAACAGTGTACAGGAAACCCTTGCTTGGAAACTCTTGGTTTCAACAGATTCTTTGCTGCTAATATCCTCCTCATTTTTAAATGTATTTTTGTAGCAATATTTGTTTTCATGCATTTTAATGGTAGATAATTAGGAACAATATAGTTTACTAATTTTGTAGCATAAATATTAGTGTTAATATTAGTAAATCAGCTAAATTTACCCTAATTATACAAAGGAAAACGAGCCCGCATGAATGACAGTATGTACATATTGGGGTAACATCAGTACAGTGATACGAGCCGATCTGTGGTAATCAGTTCAGTTCATTTTCGTTAATCTCTTAGGGTCGGGGAGGGGGGCTGGAGCCTGTCCCAGCTCTTCAATGGGCGCAAGGCACATGGTAACACCAGTCCATCGCAGGTACCTACAGGACAATTCAATGTCTCCAATCAACCATGTTGCATGTCTTTGGACTGTGGGAGGAGACCGGAGCACCTGGAGGAAACCCACGTGGATATGGAGAGAACATAAAAACTCTGCACAGAAAAAACCTAGATCGCCCCACCCAGGGATCGAACTTGCTGTTAGGGGACAGTGCTACCCACTAAGCCACCGTGCGAAACGGTTTGTGGTAAGTGGTGTAATAATGTAATAAAGACCTCTAACGTGTTTTTAGCTGAAAAGCAAATCAATGTATCAAGTGCTTTTATTTCAGAGAAGAAACAAAGCTTGGGGACATTCCAAAAACACACCGTACCAATGCCCCTTAATACTAAACAACGATTTTAAGTGTACTTAGAAAGTGAGCTTCCAAGTAAATGAACCGCCAACAAGCCTTAGCAACCAATCAGCATGGCTGATTAAGGGGTGGAGACGGGAGTTAAAACAACTGCCGCTCCATAATCACTGTGATTGGTTTGCGGCTTCACAGTCAAACCTACAACCCAAACAATGATCTATTCACTGATTGTAGCCATTTATAGTTTTTTTTTACCACATCCAAAATTCACAGGGGCTCTTGGAATTCTAAACAGGAATATATCTAACAGGAATATATCACTAACCACTTCCTTGTCTTTTGAAGGCTTAACTGAGCATTTCACACACATTTCTCCATCCCCATTAGTAATTCATGCGTTGTTGGCTGGTTGATGTAGAGAGCATAGCATGTCCCTTTGTAAGTGCCAGAGGAGTTACAATTGTAAATAAAAATGACTAGATTTTAAAAAAAATGCAATTTTCACATTTACTGAGTCAGATCAGATTTACTGAGCTACAGCAAAGATGCCAGAAGTGCTGAAGTGGACAAGGAGAAAACCTTTGCCGGGCAGATTTATTCGAAGCACATGATGAGACTTGTAATCAAACGACATGAAAAGCACAGCGAGAGAGAACTTGCTGACAGGGTGGATGGACGGGATGATAAACATGCTGGCTTGGTAATCTTAATGAGCTGTTTACGCTAATGGTTCACTTGTTGGAAAGGTTGGAACGTTATGAATACTAAGCTTGTTTGGTAACAACACATCGGACGGTTGGGGGGGAGTTTAGGGGTTGAATCATCCCTTTTGTGTCATAATATTTTTGTGAACAATAATATCAGTGAACAATATTAATCCATGAATGTGTTTTATTTATTTAATTATATTTGACTTTGCAGTAAACCCCCCCATACAAAGTCGTTCACAGAATTTTCCTAAGTAATAATGGTTCACATTCCTCAAATATCCACTGCAATATTATGCAATATATAATTTTTCATGCATTTGAACACCACTTTTTGAAGAACAACACAAAAATCATTGTAAATTCAGCTTAATTTCCATATAAAAGCTACTACGACAAAAACGCAAATTGTGATGGTGAAATACTGAACTGTTATAGGCGGGAGCTTTGAAAGTAGCCAATGCAAGAACAATATTCATGTCTCCTTGCTGCTTATTGGCTGACAGCCCAGAATTATAAAGGGCAGGGTGGCCTGGTGGGTAGCACTGTCTCCTCACAGCAATAATGTCCTGGTATCATATAGATACCAAGTTACAAGTATGCATAAAGTAGTGCATTTTACCGCTGGTCCCCAGCCCAGGTTAATAGGAAGGTCTGTGTTAGGAAGAGCATCAGGCAAAAAAAAACTATGTCAATAATGTGTGGAAATGTGCCCAAACTCAAAGATTAAATTGTTACCCCTATGCCGTTTCAAAGACACCTCAAATCCAAGCTGAATAAATCAGGCCCAATACGAGTGCTTTCTCACAATACAACCCTAATAACATCTGAAACTGCTGACATTTAAATATAATAAACATCATTTTAGTAAGGAAATATGTCACGTTTCCTGAGAAGTGGTGTCTGCATAAAAAAATAGAGATATTCCTGTTTCCTGTCTCCTTATCGCAGACTCCTCTTTGTTCCTGTTATTCAGTCGCTTCCTAATGGAGCATAGCAGCGAGGACCTCACTTCCTGTACTGTATCCTGACCGAGCAGATGAAGGTTTCTGGGACACTAGTGGAGCTAGAATATAAAAGAATGTCTTTGTTTGTCATATATACATTCACACACATGCAGTACAGTGAAATTCTTCCTTTGTAAACCTTGTTTACAGTTTGGAGGATCAGTTATTGTACAGCACTTTTCCGAACAGAGAAGGTTAAGGGTCTTTTTCAAAGGCCCAACAGTTGCTGCACTGCAGAGCAGGGATTTGAACATTTAACCTTTCAGTTGTCCAAATCTTGACTACCACTGTCCCTATGGAGCTAAGGATCCCACACACATTTCCATTTCTTTGGTTTTTTTGGCTGATTTCTGTTACTGATTTGCTGCATTCCTCTGTCTGGTTCTGAGTAGTAGTTGGTGAGTTCAAGCACTTGCATATGTAGCTGTTATTTTATTTTCTATTTAGTATGCATTTAGCTTCGTCTTCTACTGATAAGAATCCCAATTGAAACCCGGTCTTTCCCCATCAAAAATGACATAAGTATAAATAAATTATAAATACCAATAAATAAATAAATAATATAATTGTTGATATATGTAAATGTATATAAAAAAATTAATAGCATTTAAGTGTGCCCTTTTTCATGACAACAATATTTATTCATTAATTAATTAATTCATTAATTTATGCCATTTTTGGTCCTCCATACCAATTTGCCTACTAGATGGCACCCAGCTAACTCGTAGGTTAGGTGATTTTTTTTGTGTGTTTTCTTGCTTAACTGATGCGATTATATTCTTTTTTTTATCTCACCGTGGTTTACATATGCGGGATCAGCTGATTTGGCCACAGTATTGTTCAGTTCACTAGGGTTTCAGACAGACCCACTGTAACCAGAAAACCAAACCTGCTTGCTGTGTGTAAAAAGTGCTACAACAGCCTTTTGCTCACGTGCCTCTGTCGCAGGACACTCATCACCCTATGACTGAACTACTACATGATCATTACAGTCATGATTTTCATTGATCTGAATGCAGATGCAGTCACTTGAGCCACTTGATATTCAGTCACTTCCTAGGCTTTGAAGGATCCAGAATGTGACTGACAATCTGAATCCTAAAAATAAACCTCTTGTGAAGTTTCTCAAATGTTTCTACAGCTGTCTTGATTGAAGTCAAGGTAAACTAGGTTTGCTCAGCGATTGTCTCCATGCATATGTCTACTACGCACTTGCAACTACCCTGAAGCATCAGCATTCAATGTGTTTCAATAAGTCTTTCTCAGGCATTTGTTTTTAGTGCCTGTGACGTCACAGACGTGCCACTGTGAAGGTTTTGTTTCGAGGTACAGTGAAAGTAGCAGCAAGGACACCTGCATATCTTTTATACTGTTTTATTGCAGGGAGAACTGGAGAAGCAGAAGCAAACTACAACCCCAGTATGGAAACTGCAAATAATGAAACAACACTAGCATTTCTAATTCTTAATGTTATAATTCCTTTTCTCCACACTTAAAAGACGTTTTGGAGGATACCAAGCCATTAAGCGCAGGAAGAATGAGCTGAAATAAAAGCTCTAGCTAACACTAATATAAAACACTTCATGGTCACCATTGTCACACATTCTATATTGAAGGCTATTCCAGTACTTGTACCTTCTTCTTCCACAGCCATGCCTTTGTAATAAGCAGAATATGGATTTGTATTGTCTTGTTGATGGATGTCCCTGGAAAAGATGACATCTTGAAGGCAGCTAACATCTGAATACGTTATTGCATTGCTATTACCAAAGTATAAATGACCTTTGCTAAGGTCACTGCCAAGGTCTCTTACCATTGACAGACCCTGACGTATGGACTGGTCTTTGGTCCAGAGCACAAAGTGTCTATTAAAAAAAGACATTGAATGCTGATTCATTTGTAATGTGCTACTGTTACTAAGTTAACAAAGTTAGCCTCATGTTATTCAAATAAATGGCATGAGGTGGCACAAAGGACCCACAAGGTTTCCTAAAAACATCCCAGTAGCGGTTTGTTGATTTCAATCAGTAATTCCTGCAAAATGAATCAATATTCACTTTAAACAATGATGTTAATTGCCGGTTTGCCAGTTTGAGATTTTCCAGCCAATTGTATTTACGTGAAATACTTTCTTACTTTGAATTATTCCTTTTTTATTTATAATGTGGGATTTGTTTTAAAATGTAATTCATTTTTATAAGCTAAAAAGGGAAATGTCCAGCTTTGTTTTGTATAGTTTGTACCTACCTCATAAATAAAATGGCATTCATTTTTTAGATGAATACAGTAGAGTATATTTTATTTTTTATATTTTCTTCCGATTACTGAGGTGCTTTTTTTTGAGTACCGTTTTCTCTCAAGTTCCTTTTGGAGCTTATCCCAACATGCACAACGCACATCTTGGACAGGGCGCCAGTCCATCGTAGGTACTTACAGGACAATTCAGTGTCTCCAATCAACCTGGTGGCATGTCTTTGAACTGTGGGAGGAAACCCGAGAACCCTGTGGAAACCTACGTGGACACGGGAAGAACATGCAAACTCTGCACATAAAAGCCCTAGATAACCCCTCCCGAGGATTGAACCCAGGACCTTCACACTGTGATGCGACAGTGCTACCCACTAAGTTACCGTGCCGCCCTTTCTCACAAGTGTTTTTTTCTATTTCTCCTTCAATGTCAATGTCCTGCAATACAATTATAACTTCGTTTTTTAGGACAGGCTCCACAATGACCGCACCCTGGATGAGAATGAATCAGTCACTAGACATTAATGAGAGCATTACTTACGAGCAGAACTACTTCAGTAATTCCATTTCGCAGAGGTACATGAACTGAATATGAGCTAGCAGACGATCGTATATTGGAAACGGCACGCAGACGAGCTTTTGAATTGGGGTTGTGCCCTGCCTGTGTGTCGCGCGTGTGTGAGTGAAATATTGGCTGTCATTAGCAGGTTCTCCATGCAGAGATCGTCCCTACAGGAGGCCTCCCCCAGGAGCCTACCGATTAAATGGCACAAATAATGAACGGTTCTATCAATCACGGGAGACCACACACACACACAGCATAAGTATAAAAATGTGTGTTTGTGTTGGTGTTTCTGGAAAATATAAATGCACATTGGCTGCAAAGTTCATCCATTTATTTTAAATAACCACTCTATCCTAGTGACAGTCACCATAAGTCAACCAGACAAGTGCAAGGAAAGAAATATATCCTGGGAAGGGCAATGGGAGCTTAGAGGTTAAGATACTGGACAAATGATCAGAAGGTTGTTGGTGTGATCCAAACTACTGCCAGGTTGGTACTGTTGGGCCTTAATTCTCAATTGCTTACATTGCATGCAGTCATAATTGTAAGTTGCTTTGGATAAAAGAGTCTGCTGTGCCATTACTGTACTGGGAAAAATAATTGTTTATATCTGGGGTTTTCAAATTCTAAGACTGCCCAGCCCCAGAAGCATAAAAGCTAAAGTCATTAAAGTCATTCACACACATGGTGTATGCACACAAGACCATTATTAGTATTATTTCTTATCTATGTTCCATTTAGTTTACAAAATAACAAATAGCAGCAATTGTTGGAAAATTATGAAGATATTCATCAGCTCTCAACATCTTATATTTTATCTTCCTTGAAGCACCGGGCTGCCTTGACCTAGTTATACCGAGAAGAGCAGAGTTGCGGTCATGTGACAACAATGATCTTTGCACTCGAACAACCCTGCACCGTCGTTTCATGACTTTTCCTAGATTTGTGCGTTTTATCACCAAGCCTTTTTAATTTAAATCACACCAATAAAAGCTTGTTTGCTCCTATTTATGTTAAATTTCTGCCTGCCTAGGGTTCGGCATGTTATTTCCTGCCTGCGATTCCCTTTTCAGTCAGCAGATGGCGTAAAGTTTTGTTCGTACTAGATTACTGCCATTGGACAATGAAGAATGCTCAGCTATCCCTGTAAAAAGTTAAGTATATTTGAATGCACTAGAAATGAACTTTATTATCAGGAAGTACAGTTCAATCATTTATTGTTTCATGTGCTAAATATAATATATCTCATCTCCTGCCTTGTGATGCAATGAAAAAGTTGATTTTATAGTGTAGTTGGCGAAGCTACAGATTTGACTGCTATGCTTCATTTAAGGTCTTGCATTCTCTGTGTTTAGTACCGTGGTGGTGCCCTAGAATTTAAACTGTGATCCTTAAACAGCTTTACTTTATTTCTTTTGACTTAAGAACTCAACCTTCTCCATCAAACGTACTCAGTTCTGTTTGTGGACACATATATAAATAGAAACTTAAAGAAATTAAAAATAAATTTTGGTGGCCCGCGGGCCGTATAATGCCTAAATCAGTTGTCGGCATCACTGACAACATATTTGTGAATTCCTTTTCCATGTTATGTAACTGCTTTTAAGCTGCTAGCAGTGATATAAGCTCATGACTGTATGAACAGGGACCAAACACAGTGCATGACTTTATTAGAGTTTAGTGCATATAGACCCAGGAAAAGCTAGCTACCTGATACGCTCTACAGAATACACACTCACATGTGACAGCATTAAGGCATCAAGCTCAGGACCAAACGGATGTGGACATGTCTAAAATGAAGCTTTTCAGTGGTTTAATCTTTCAAACCCTGGGTTTAAATGAAACTGTCAAATAAAATAAAACTAGCAAATACAATTTCAAGGCTGTAAATCCTTTGCAGCTGCTAACTGAAGTCTGAAGTTGGGAGTCTATGACTGATACATCCATGCTGATGCCCTGTCAGTTTTCTAATGTGTGCACATTGGTGTTCTGAATGTATTTTCAGCCAGTGATGTAAAATTATTTAAAAGGGGAGATGGGAACTTGGTTACTCATGTTTGATTAAGCTTGTATAATTCTTGATTCCCTCAATGACTCTGTCATGTAGGCGGTTTCAGATCAGCATACAAACAAATGCAAGTGAATAATAACTGGAGTTCAGTGTTTAACATGTTGGAACATATTATGTTGCTAAATTAATTAAATTTAAAAACTTTAAGGTGTTTTTAAGCTACCTGCAGCATCTCAAAAGGGTTAGTTTGTTTTAGCACTGTGACAGCATGTATTGTCCAAGCAACTAAAGGTTAAGTGTCTTATTTAAGGGCCCAACAGTGGCAACCGAGCAATCATGACCCCTGTTGCAATTCACTTGTACCACCCCAAGTAGGTTGTGGTAAGGCTTGAACCTGCAACTTTTTAATGACTACTCCAGTCCCTTAACCGCAAGACTAAACCTGCTCATAGAGTATGTAATCAAGACCAACTGCCCTATCGCAAAGCTCTTGCTGGTTTTATCATCCCTTTGTGGCAGAGAAGAGCTAAGACCAAATGCTGGAATGTACTTTGTTGCCATATTGCTTTCATTCAACCATTTCAAAACACAATTAAGCATTTAAACTCATGCCACAGCTACATTTTCACCAAAGTGAAATACAGTTCTGTGGCATTACATATTGTCCAAGCAACTGAAGGTTAAATGTCTTTACCTGCCAGTTATGGAGCTTGAAGCAGCCAGCTTTCTATTACTAGTCAGGTTTTTGTCTATATTATACATAATCATGACCAAATCCCCTTATGCAGTCTCAATTGGATGCTCAATTGGGTTAAAGTCTGGATTATTATGGGGCCGTACTTGTAAGTCTTGGTCATGCTCTTCTAACCAATGTTGGACATTTCTTGGACATGTCACATAGTCTTTCTGGAAGATCTAATCTACACCCGG
>JAYDZG010000025.1:8561228-8576104 GCA_034509265.1 Microcambeva bendego
TGATTTAAACCCCAGCAATATGGTAAATTCAGCAAAGAGTAACTGCTACAAATATGTAATTATGTAAGAACAATCGGGCTCAGTCTCTTACACTCTTTCCATTTGTTAACAGAATTAATCAAATAATGACTTCTTTGTTGGATAGAAGTTAACCAATTAGTTCAGTCTGGGTGTTTACATCATTTCGCTTGGAGAATTGAACCCACTGTGTTTCTGAATAGGATAAAGCAGTGGTAGAACGAACGCTGAATGAATGCTGAATTTATCCAGAAAAACAATTCATGTAGAGTTACACCTAAGAGATTACTGTTCGTGGAAGATCGGGGGTAAGTGTGTGTTGGACGTTCATTTATGTGAACACCTTAGGAATGCTGAATCAGGTTCTCCTAAAGGAGTGTTTTACAAGGTGTACAGGTTGTGTGAACTTCCTTGTTTATTTGTGTGCCAGCAGTTTATATTCTGTTTGTACTGAGGAATGGCTCAGGAAATACATTCTGTTATTAATTTACATTGGTCTCAAGTGTGACTCGTATCTTTTACAACGTAGTTGGATAAAATAAATTAGTGCTTAAGAGATAAGAGATTTTAGGATTAAGGAATTTACTGAACACTTAGTTTAGTGGACTCTGCCTTGTCATGCACTAAGTCGACCAGCTAAGAAAAACTAAGCAGTTATATGACAAAACTGTATATAAATCCCATTAAATAATTGTCCATAGTGTAGAACAGTTAATTAAACAATGAATCATGTACAACCCCAAATCAAAAAAGGTTGGGACAGCATGGCAAATGGCAATAATAAAACAACACAGAGTTCTTACATTTACTTTGAAAACTTGAGATATCTCATGTTTTATCTGCTCAACTTTATTTCATTTATTGATAAACTTCAATTCTTAAATTTTACGCCTGCAACTCATTCAAAAGTTGGGACAGTAAAGAATGTATCACATTTAATTCATTTTGGCACTGAGGATACTTTAAGCTTTTATTTTGTCCCATTCTTTTGTCAAACATGTCAAAATATCTTCATTCATTGATTGTTGGGGACAATCCAGTCCCCGTACCATTTTCCTCGACCCTCTTTTACCCTCTAAAATTGGTGCAGCAGGTGGTTTTGCATTGTCTTGTTGAAAAATGCATGGGCGTCCCTGGAAAAGATGACGACTAGAAGATGGCATATGTTACTCTTGGATCTCAATGTACTATTCTGCATTATTTAAAATGAAACAATAATGGCAACAATGACCCTGTACTGTTGCACATGTTAAGGAGTTTTCTCAGGAAGAATGGGACAAAATAAAACTGAAACACTAAATCAAGTATCCTTGATTTGGTATCCTTGGCACCAAAAAATCTTTTTGGGGTTGTACATTACAGTGACATTGCATTCCACAAAACAGAATTATTTTAATGACGTATGCTATTTATTACAAATTATGTATACTTCTAATTACATCACAATATGTTTTAGTACAAGCACTTTAATGTGCTAAATGTTTAAAATAATAATAAAAAAGAATAGGTTTGCTCCACTGTATGATGAGCAGCCCTAGCTGATTCAAGGACTTCCCTTAAGGCTTTTACATCAGAGACTTTCTTTAGTTAAACCAATACAAAAAATCCAAATGATCTCCATTACTTCCAGAGTAATTACTGAAAAGCCAGAGATGAGCACGAGTAGTCATTCTTAATTGGCGGATGGTAGCAGAACACACACTAAAAGAAACCTTTTAATACCCCAACTTAATCAAAATCCCTCTAGGGACCAGTTCTGTATTTTTATAACCTCTGACCCTTTGACATACAGCAGTACTTGATGCAGCAAATGCTGTTCATAGACACCCAGCAGGAATTAAGCACTGCAGCATGAGTCATACATACAAATCAATACCAATTAATAAAGACTAGTAATGCATTGAGAGAACAAAAGTAATCTATATGGATCATAGATTTCAATATGTAATATCTAAAATGAATCTTAAATTGGCAGCAATGTGGCTTAGTGGGAAGCAGTGTAGCCTCAAAGCGAGAAAGCCCTGAGTTTGATCCCTGGGTGGGGCGATCCAGGTCCTTTCTGTGCGGATTGTTCTCCCCGTGTCCATGTAGGTTTCCTCCCACAGTCCAAACACATGTCACCAGGTTAATCAGTAAATTGTACCTATGATGGACTGGCACCCCGCCCAGGGTGTTTCTGTGTGCCTTGTACCCGTTGGAGACCTGGTATAGACTCCAGTACCCCTACCAAACCCTGATTAGTGGTTAAAGACAATTAACTGAACTGAATATTAAATGAACTTTAAAACTTTAAAACATTGCCAATACAGAAAAGAGGAATGAGTAGTTTCCCAAATTATTGGAATTAGAGCCAATCCAGCCAAGATTGAGGTTTCTGTTAGGGTGCAATGACCACACTATGTAGGTAGAGTCTTCAAAAAATGTGTGAGGGCTCTGATTAGCACAAAGAGAGGTGTCTGTGCAGACTGCACAGGTGAAAAATGTTCCACTAAGGGCTGTGTCCAAAATTACTACACTAAATAGAAACATGGGATAAAATGTATAAATACAATGCTAAAAAAATATTTCACATCCAATCTTTTATCTCACCAAAATCGTTTTATGCTCGTAGTAAGTAGTTCAATAATTTATTTACATTAGTGGTAAAGTCTGTTTACACTGGTAAATTCTACAATTGAGGGTTATGAAGTACACTAGTGACATTCTGGGGACACTGGTAATATAACAGACATCTGATTATGTTAGTGACATTTGTAGAATTGTGACATCATAAAGCATATGTTTATGATGTAGATTATGCTTGTAATGCACATACTTGATTAAACACACTTGGAACAATAGATAAAATGCATATTACAGTTTTTGTAATATAGGTCATTTATTTAAAAAAAATGCATATATAAGTGCCGTAAACGAGGTCGGGCACGGATTAATTATATTTACATTATTTCTTATAGGGAACATCTGTTTAACATACGAACATTTTGAAGACTTTTAACATCTCTGATTTAGATATTCAAAATGATAAGCTATGAGAATCACGTCATAGCAGAGCAGGCAATTTTTTTTTTACAAATTTAAATGAAATAGGATCACACGTGTATATAAATGTTACATAAACAGTTCAGATTACGCATTGTTGAGGACAGGCTAGGTTGTGGCCTGGATTAGTGGTGCGGATTAATCTGTATTTCTAAATGTAACGTCATGGCTGTGAATGTATGGGTCTTAGGTGGGAGGCCTGTTGAAACTCTGGTTATTATGTGCTGTAATGTAAGGTAATAAAGAGCAGCGGTTGATTCAGCAAACAATAGCATTGTTAGTTGGGAACAGTCAGTGTGACTGAACTCCGAAAAATACTCGGTGAGTCAGCATAATGGTTCTCCTCTAAATGCCTTTCAGACCGTCAATCACGTGCTATATTTATCCAAAAAATGTTTGCCGGTCTTCCAGCTTTTCAAAAGAGCTTGATCAAAAAAAGCCTCAGTGAGGTAAGAGGCGTGAAGAGAACATGCAGCTGCTTGCAGATAGCATCATTGAAAAATGAATAAAATCAAGGCAGCATGCAGATGTTCAGTAATAAGTAAACTGGTCCCTCAAGCCGGCACAGCATTCATAAACCATGACTTGAGAACTAAAAATGTCTTAAGATTAAACTAAGTGCTAAAGTGACGGAGTTTGCTTTTTATGTGGAGAGATATTCTATTTAAGGGGGCTCAGTGGGTAGCACTGTCACTTTACAGCAAGAAGGTCCTGGGTTCCATCCCTAGAGGGGTGGTCAGGGTCCTTTCTATGTGCAGGTTCTCCCCATGTCCATGTGGGTTTACTCCGGGTACTCTGATTTCCTCCCACAATCCACAGAGGCAGCTGTGGCATGGTGGTTGGAGAAACTGGCTTGTCCTCAGAAGGTTGCCGGTTTGATTCCCCGAGCCAACAGGTTACGTCTGAAGAGCCCTTGAGCAAGGCACCCAAACTCTAACTGCTCCCCGGGCACCATGGCTAGGGCCGCCCACCGCTCGAGCCATGTGTGCTCACTGCCCCCTAGTGTTCACTAGTGTGTATATGTGCGTTTCATTTATTTTACCAGTGCATTGTAATGTCGGTCCCAAGCCCGGATAAATAGGGAGGGTTGTGTCAGGAAAGGCATCCAAATTGATAATGCAGAACACTCATAACAGGAACAGACAAAAGAACTAACTAGCATTATATTTACAGATGTATTTAAGATGTACAGATGTATAAGTCATGGTACCACTGTACATATATATGGTATATAAAACCTTAAACCTGGGCCTAATTCGACTGTGCTTCGAGCTTGAAAAGCTTAAACTTTTAACAAAAAAGAAATTAAAAAAGAAAAAGGCTGACAGAGCAAGACCGAGTCTTGGAGAGCACTCTTGGACGAGGGACTAATTTCTCACCCCTCGGGCTGTGATTTAGCAAACGCTCACGAGTGTTGGATTTAATCTCCCCTGCCCCTCTCAGGCACATAGCCCGCTCCTGTCAGCCACTTCCAGGAGTAATGGGGCCAAATTGAATGCAGAGATTGGTAGCGAGCTGCAGCCACCGTTTCACGGGATTTTGACGTACTGTTCACAGGGGAGGGATTGCGTTCAAATCAAAATGTCAGTGGGAAGGCAGAGGCCACGCTTTGAGGATCTAGCGTGCCCTCGAGTTCCTCTTTGACAGAGGGAACCCATTCATTAAAGAGAAGTAGAAAAAGCTGGAAGGGTATCAAACGCCACTCACAGAAGTCCAAGAGCAGAATATGACCATGCTATTTTATATAATTGACATTTAAAAAATCACGATAAATCCTAGCCCAATACGACAAGGTTTTCTCAGTGGTAAGTATGGCCACTGACTGTGTAATCAAATCAATGTAGAGACACGCCAAAGTAAATGAAAAGCAGCTCTGCAGAGGACACGCTGATTAACATGTTTTTACAAAGGTACAACAAAAGACAATTACCAGTAATGTTAAAGGAAATATTCACTGCAAAACTGCTGTTTGCTCAAGGGATCTTCAAAAAGGTTTGTATTATGGTTGGAAGCGGTGAGGGCAGGTGGAGTAAAAATCAATGGTCAAAAAAGCTTTAAGGGCAAAATAAATTTCATGCAGTGATAAAGCTACACGCTCAACCACAACATGTTTTTGCTATATTAATGTTATTAAATGTTATTAAAATGGCGATCCTGCGAAAATTGTAGCACAATCGGAAATTATCTAATTTGATTGTTCATAAATAAGAGTTACTAAAACTTTTTGAAAAAGCCCTTGTTAAAAGTATTTTTTGTCAGTTGGTCAGTTTAATGCTACAGAATTGTCTTCCAATAGCAGTGGGTCCTGGGCAAGCCACTATCATTACAATCTATGTCCAATATATTGTTGGTAGTGTTTTATTTATTGCATTTATTTATTGCATTTATTTATTGCATTTTTATGCCAACTCCAAGTAATTACTCCACCTGACACATACTATTTTGGACACATGTGCAGTCCACCAACCCCTTCTTATTCGCCCACGTATCCGAAAATGAGTCCAGTCCTGCATATGGAGAGTCACACGCTGATGTTTCTCCACTTCTGTTCAGACATCTCGGCCATTACCCAAACTTTTATAGAGTCGAAGAAACCCACTCCCTTTTTAGGCTGCTCTTTGATCATCCAGCACTCTGCTGCAGGCACTGCCAACTGTTGAGCCCAGCTGGCTGGTAGCGAAGTTTACAATACCATTCCTTTACCACAGAATAGCAAGAAGTCCATGGGTTTGATGTCCAAGGTCCCTTCTGTGACTTCATGTTTAATGTTAAGAATTTGAGGAAAGAAACCCAGGCAAAGATGTAAACGGTGGCCAAGTGTGTGTGTGTGTGTGTGTGTGTGTGAGTGTGAGTGTGTGAGTGTGTGAGTGAGTGAGTGAGTGTGTGTGTGTGAGAAAGAGAAAGAGAGAGAGTAGACTGGTCCCAATCAACAAAAGCTGATTAAAATGAAAGTGCATAAAAATAATGAATAATTAATAAGCATATTTTAAAATAATAATCTTGCAAATATGTGCATTGACTTCACCTGTCCTAAAATGTGCACCCACTTGGCAAGGGTGTCCTTCTGTCTTATAGCAGAGGGGGCATGGAAACGCAGATGGTTATTCTGATCTCCATAATTATTTCAAACAAGGATGTTCCTTTATGGAATAAATTATCTGATCAATATCTGAACCTTTTACAAATAATACCAAAAGTACTGAGCACGGGTTGGACTAACTGGTTTGACTTTTGTAATGCTGTCCTTGGAGTAGTTGCTATATTGTGACAACAAGTTTTAATTCCTTTTTAAATGCAAATGCATTTTACATGTGAACTGATATCACCAACACTAACAAAATTAATTTACCAAAAATTCTGAAAACCTAGTTAGCTGCCTAGTTGCCTACCTGAACAGCTGCCTGAGAAGAGAGGATTTAAACATTTTACACTTTGGTTACTTTCATGTTGGGAAACGGATGTTACTCATCAGTTTACAAGGCAATATCAAATAGAGTGATGGATTTTTTTTTTATCTCTCGTTCACTTCACTTGCATGTCTTTGGACCAGTGGTGGCTGCTGGTCTTTCAAAGAGGGTAAGATCATTGTCATAGTTCACTACAACCTAAACAACAGTATGAATGATTGATTGAACAAACTAACAAAATGTTGAACAAGAAAATGTTGAAAGTGAAACAAGGGAATGCTATGAAGGTGTTTTATCTACACAATGAACAATGAAAATTGTCTAGTCATTTCCCCAAGCAAATATGAGGCAATGGGTTGCAGTTTGTCTTTCAACTTCAATCAGAAATCCATGATCGAAGATTGCAGTGATTAAATGACAGTGTAGATCTCTAAATAGTTGTCAATCAAAATGTCTTCAGTCTTTTGACTGGTCCTCCAGTCATTTTGCAGAAGTTTCACATCCAGACCTCAGCGTCCGGGGTTGGGACAAAATCGTGGCATTTTTCAAAGTTTCAAAGCAATGAAAAAAACATTCCATGCAGTCCTGTTGAAGTGAATAGATGCTCAGCTTTTAGACTCATGTCCCTCTGTGCAACTGATGCTCCCTTGTTATTCAGTCAGATTATCGCTTACAATTAAAGCACAACAGTATGTGGCATTTTAAAGCATCTAAGAATTTAGACACACTTCTTCATGAGAGTGCTCAAGGAATTACATAAAATGCATTTCTGTATATTTGGTTCAGGCTTCATTTTGAAAGCAAGCCTAGCTCCAGGAGAGCAAAAACTAAGGGTTAAACAGTTTATGAAATAGTGCCCTTTATTGATGTCCAGCTCATACTCACACTAGATTAAATCTCTTGGGTTTGAATGACCCTGTAAGCAATCAATAAAAGCTACCAGAAAGGGACTCAGATTGTATTTGAAGCTATTTTTGCCCTTTAAATGATGGCATTCAATGATTGGCACAATTTAAATATAATATTTAAATTATATTTATATTTAAATATAATGTAAAATAACCAGGTTAAAATAGGTGAGTCCCATGCTTAAGAACGAACCATAATTATTTATTAACGTTAATCATAAGGGTCGGGGAAATGGCAATAATGTTTGTACAAACTGTACAGTCATGAGTAACAATTCATTTGCACAGACAGTTAATCCTAGTATACATCTTACTATACATGTGCTGGTCATAACATTCGAATATCATGAAATTTCAGTAATTCCATTCAAAAAGTGAAACTTGTATATTATATTCATTCATTACACACAAACTGATATACTTCAAATGTTTATTTCTTTAATTTTTGAGGATTATAACTGACAACTAATGATAATCCCAAATTCAGTATCCCAGAAAATACAATAAAAGTTTGCACACATGATTATCACTGACTTTGTTTATATTCAGTAAAACATTTTGGGTGGCATGGTGGTCAATAGTATTTTCGCCTCACAGAAAGAAGGTCCTGGGATTCCTAGATGTTTCTGTGTAGCGTTTACATGTTCTCCCTGTGTCTGTGTGAGTTTCCTCTAGGAGCTCCGGTTTCCAGTTCCACAACCAGTGCCCAATTCCCGATTATTAGGGAGGGTTGTGTCAGGAAGTGCATACGGTTTGGAAGCAGCCAAAAGAATGCATTCATTCTGTTTTCTCAACTCTTACGCTTGATTTACCCATTTAATGAAGAATAAATGAGCTTGTGATAGAACATGTTGATTTTTTTTCAATTATTACTGTTACTTGATCGTGAAATTAAAAAAAAATTGTTTCTTCAAGTGAAAGTGTATTTCCTGATGTTTGAATGAAGATTCTCGTCGGTTCAGGCTGTGCGGTTAGCCCTTGTAGTGTTGAGCAATTTTATGCCATTTGCTAAGGTCTTCCCAGAAATCTGCTATGAAACTGAGGTCAGAGCTTTGTGATGGCCACACCATTGACTATTTAGAAGATCCACTTGTGCCCAACTTTAACTCATGTTTACTGCTTGCAGCCTCTTTCGTTGTCGTCCATACATAACAACGGTCATTACAGCCAACTAGTTCCATTTTTATTCCATCAGCCTAGAGGACATTTTTCTAAAAAAGGATCTGCATCCTCATGAGCAGTTGCAAATGTGAACTTTTTAATGGCTGTTTGAGAGCCATGGGTTCTTATTTGTTGAACAACCTTCAAGGTTTTCACATCCAGCCTCTTCTCGAGGTCGTTTGCTGTATTATATTATCGTTTGTATTTTTTCTCTCCAAAGTACATCCATGTCTGACTTACATTATGGCTGCATGATTTAATGGCGTTTAAGAAGATATCCTTTATTTGTCAACATCTACATTTGTGCAGTACAATGAAAGTCTTTCTACAGATATCCAAGCTTGTTTGGAAGCTGGGGTCACAGTGAAGGGTCGGCCATAATTCGCCCTAGAGCAGAGATGGTTAATCGTCTTCTTCAAGGCCCCAACTTTGGCTGCATAGCAGAGCCTGGATTAAAACACCAATCTTCCGGGTTGATAGCACTACCCATTAGGCTTCCACTGTCCTATTACTGTTTGAACAGATGAACATGGGTTTGCGAATTGCTCCCAAGAATGTCCGCAATTCATTCCTGATATCTTGACTGATTTATCTGGATTTGCCCATGATGTCAAGACAGACCTTAAAAGCAGGTCTTGAATATCGCCACAGTAAACTCAAATAGCATAAAATGGCCTTGCTGACCAACACCTACCAAGCCAGCTTCGCAAGACATCGAACTTTAGAAGGTGGATTATTTAGATGCACTGGATAGACAGCTATGACATCATTGCTGTCCCTGCCGATATAAACTTTCTGCATCTTGGTTAATTATAATTAGCATGTTTAATTAGTGCTTGTAATGAACTGTTCATTACTGCCTCTACTGAATATCTACATTTTAAAGGAACTTTTCTGCTTTTAATGAGTATGCTCATATTGATGGTTCACATTGCTGCCATGTTTACTTTCTTCTGATCCGTTTATTAAATTAGGTGTAAAGACTTTTTGACATGTTGCTCAGAATTGTGTTTTATATTTAGTAGGAATGTAAGAAGCTTTATCATATATTTACTGACTATACAGTTAAGTTGGTGCATTGGTAAATCAAGGTTTGAAGTACTGATCCCCTGTCCAGGGTGTTCCTGCCCTGAGCCCACTGTTTCCTAATGGAATGAGGAGGAGTCTTAGCACTGCTTTGCTAGTGCCATGGGATATCAGCCAAGCATCTACACAGATATCATTGGCTATGTCTGGGGGTTGTCCAAAGTTCTGTGTTTATAGGAGTGATGGCCCTTTCATGGTGGTCCTGCCATGTGTCCACTTTGTCTCAGTGAAACCAGTCCAGTGACAAACCCTGAACAAAATAAAGCAGTTGATGAAAATTAAATGAAGTTAAGTAGAATGACTTAAACAGTGTATAATAAGAATAATTTTGCACTAAAAATTAAAATGTAAGTTGTAGAGCTAATAAAAGGGACTATAAGGGAGTCATAAATTAGTTTAGCACCAAGCATATAGATATAGTTTAGGCAATGTTTAAAAATCTGCAACATTCAAGATGCACATTTGTGGGAAATAATATCTCTCTCTCTCTCTCTCTCTCTCTCTCTCTCTCTCTCTCTCTTGCTCTCTCTGTGTGTGTGTGTGTGTGTGTGTGTGTGTGCGCGCAAAACTGCTGACATAAATCTTCAGATGGTATACATGACAAGAACATGACCGGAAAAAGAGAGGTCAGCGAGCAGATCGGTTCGGATTCTCCTTTGCTTTGCTTTTTGTCTTTTTCGAATTTGCCTACTTGGCAAATTAAACAAGTAGAAATAATTTGAGTAGTATTGCTTTCTTTAGAAAGCTTTTAATTGCTTTCTTTCTTCATTTCTCCTGAATTAGTGCGTCCAATTGAACGATTGCCTCGTTTCCTCTCCACCAATGCTGACCACCAAAGACAGAGAACCCTCTTCAGAGAACTTA
This sequence comes from Microcambeva bendego, assembly GCA_034509265.1. NCBI lineage: Eukaryota > Metazoa > Chordata > Actinopteri > Siluriformes > Trichomycteridae > Microcambeva > Microcambeva bendego. The sequence continues at coordinate 8,571,715 of JAYDZG010000025.1, forward strand.
GCTAATCAATTTCCTTTCCAACACATGGGTGGCAGCCGTATGCATTTTCCACCAGCACTGCAAATATGCACTGTGTATGGACAGACTGTGTGGAGTTTGCATGTTCTCCCTGTGTCTGCGTGTCTCCCACACTCCAAAGACATGCTACCAGGTTAATTGGAGACACTGAATTGTGCTTTAGGTACCTGTGATGGACTGGTGCCCCATCCAGGGTGTTGCCATGTGCCTTGAAGAACTGGGACAGGCTCCAGCACCCACTAATTAGGATAAGGGGTTGGCTATGAACTGAACTGAACAGCCTGTACTATATTAGCCTGAATTCTTTAACTTGGTTTTATCTGTTATCATGCCATCGTAGGATCCTGTACTCCCAGGGCCTATAAAGCAGACAGGAGAAGTTACAGTATTAAAACTAGCAATGTATGTTATTGTATGTTAATGCGGACAAGCCACTTGTTATATTAGTGATCCAAAGCTTTAAATATACATTTGATTTCATTTCAGTGAGTTATGACAAACAGATAAAAGTAAATTCTGCTAATAAATGTAAATCATTTTGATCACAACTGTACACACAGCAATGATTCTCTGGTTTTCAGCTGCATATAAAACCAGCAATCAAAACCTATTTACATTTAATGAGAACAGTGGACAAGCTGGCATGCACACCACACATGAGGGGTTTTAGGCAGAGCGTGAAAAGCTTTCATGTTATCAGTATCCTTACACATTATTCATTTCAGTCTTGTAATGAAAAAAATGCAGTTTAAGCCTATGACATTTGAATATGATGAATATAAAACAATATTCCTGGGTTGAGGTCTGTGTGCTGGTCAGAAACACAGGTTGTGTGAAAGAAATTACTGTTAAGAATAAGAATGCACTACTTATATCTGTACTGTTATGTATTTTGTCATTTTTCAGTTGCCCAACATCCGTTTGCCGCCCCCTGAAAGCTAACAGAGTCCTGTTCGCTGAGCACCACTACATTAACAATGTATTTAATGTAATAATTGTCTTCTAATCATCTGCAATTGTTGCAATGCGAAACTCATTAGAAGAGGTGTCAGCATCTGTTGGCCAGCAGAGGAGGTATAACATTTATCCATTTATATATACATGATTTAATATATCTAGATCCATATCTAGACCCCATCTAGATCTGATTTACAGCATTGTATACCAGTAAATGATTTCAATACACAAAGGCATTGCTAGACTAATGGTTTGCTTTCTCTATGCTTCTTCATGTTTAACGCAGTATGAAGTTTCATAGTCTGTCCTTCCTGCCACAGGCCGGATTGGCGTCTCTCTGCCATTGCTGTGGTCAGCTCAAGGCCAGGAGCTGACGTGGCAAACTGCATTTTAAATCAAGGCCAGCCAGGTTTCCAGGGCAAAAAAAGACTTAATCCTGCATTACACAGGAATCCAACACACACACACATTTTTGATATGAGCTAAAGATATTTTAATGGTCAAGTGGTCTTTATTCATAATGTATTATTATTATTTAGTTTTTCCTCAATCCTATCTAGTCATGTCCAGTTACCCTATGGCATTTTGCTTTCTCTCCACTGCTGCTGTCCTGAACTCCTGCGACCCCCTCTTACACGGGTGAGGTAGCGGAGTGCTTCTTTTCACATGAGGCTCAGTATTTTGTATGGGGAATCACACACTGATCCCCATTATTCCCAGTATCATTATGCAGGCACCTTCAATAAGCCAGAGTTTATCTATCTATCTAAATTATCTGTCTTATTTCAACAAGTACTTTATCTAAATCCTGGTTGCAGTGAATCCAAATCTGATTCGCGAGGGCGATTATAATACATTGATTATAATGTATACAGACCACATTCATGCCTGAAAGAAAACTGAGGACAGCCCTGAAGTGGGCCATACACTTTCTCATCTCGTCTGCATGCCATTACTTATACTTATAGGTCCTGTAATTTAATATAATTAGTGTAGACTAAACAAGGTCACTCTAGAGCACAGAGAGTCTAAAAATGAGAAAAGGCAAATTAATATAGAATTAATATTAATTAGTTAAACCCAAAGATCAATACCCTTTCAGTTAATAACTATGTAGTTTGTTAAATACACTTTATTGCTTTTCTAAGTCAATGAGCACATTAATGAATGATAAGTGCTACCATCATCTAGTTTCTACGTTTTGCCTAGACACAGTTTAGCTAGCAGCAAACTGTTGTTTTTTATCCAATCTCTATCCCTTAAAGGCCTATTCCACAAAGCAAGAGAACAACCAAGACATGGCATGGATCCACAATCAGAATTAATACAGAGGCAAAAATGTTTAAAGATAAAAAACTGAACTCTGAAAAACGTTTTGCAAGCAAAGGAGGAAATGAAAACTAGAGATATACCCTGGATATTGAGACCTCTGGACCCCCAAAAGGCTTTCAAAGAATTATCAACTTTATTAGGGAGAACTTGTCCCTGGTTCGGAAAACTGCGAAACCTGGTGTTGACACCATTAGACTAATAACAATGCTAGCGATCTGGATTACATAACACAGACTGTTCATTTATTGAATGCATAAAATAATGGATACACTTTTGCTTTGGTTGACTATTGAGCTATTGGTTTAACCATGTACTTTAAGTTCAAAAGACAATATAAGATATATCTAAGGGAGGGGATGTAAGATGGGGAAAAACTCCTCATGGTTGCAAAATAAAATGATGTAAAATGTACACCACATGACATGCTTTTACTGTCTTTCAGACCATATTAGATGACTATGAGCCCAAAGAAGAGGCTTTTCTCTACAGATTTCTCCTTGTAATACAGTGGTGTTCAGATTTGCCTACACAGACTGAGGCAAATCTACACAGACTGACACCATCCAAAATCAAACCTACTTGTACACCAGCACTCGGATTTTGAACCCCATTGTTTGGAACTTGGCTTTTCCACTGGTTGTCTGAACACCACCTAGTGGGCATAGCTGGCAGTGCATGCAGCAGACACGTTTCTGCGAGGGTGGGACAGTCAAACTATGTGGTTGGGGTTTAAGACTGCCACGATTGGTCACTGCAGTCGACGACGTCAACGCCAATATTTTGGGTTTATTATTTTAAATGATTTTCTCTTAGCACAACTCACTGTGTTCATGGCCTCAGTCGTATTTGGTCTATTCACTGGCTGATGTTTTTAAAAGCATTAAAACTGTGTCTACAATTTAGTCAAAGAAAAGCTTTTCAAGACCCAAATCATCCAAAGTTCCTCAAAACTGGAACAAAACAACATGTTTGTTTGTACACTGTGCAAAGCTTTAATGTTATACAAAAGAAGCACTAGTGTGATGTTGCCCTTCTATATTGTTTAATTGAGCTTCTTAATTGCATAGATCTTTGAATACTGTGTTTCTTAGCGAGTTCAGTTAAGGCGAATGAGATGTGGCATAGAAAATAGTTCTAGATTGTTTCATTTAGCTTCTTCAGTGCGAAGATCTTGTAATACTTCTATAACAGCTTTCAGTTCACTGGTTAATCATTGACCTCTCTAATACAAGCACAATTATTTATATAAAACTTTTTTTGTCTTACCACCTACATGCTAGATGTTTTATTTGGATCGTGCCACCTCAGCCTATTGATTTGAATAGCCTGTAGCTGTATTAGTTCAGTAAGTGAAAACTGTGGCGACATAATGACCACAACCCATGTGTGTCTAAATAGTCTTGAAAAGTTTGATGTCTTATTGAATTATCTGTATTTAGGCAGCTGGCTAGGTAGGCAGTAGGCTGTGAGGCAGCTCACTAGGTTTAAGGCAGACCCTGCATAATAAGATGAAATTGCTTTTGTTGTTTAATGCAAAACAATAGATAAACAACGGATTTGCATTATCTCACAATGTAGCATCAACTTAAATGTTAATGTGATGGTAACAACCATCAATCAGAGTAATCACTGATCAAAATAAGTATTACACAAACACATAGAAGATATGGATAACACTGCACATTTCTGCAGTCCACACACATGCCTGTATATCTCTTGTATACACCATTTTTCTCAATCACAACTTGGCCATCTGATATTTTCTGTGTCCAATTATTGACCATCTCACAATACAAGACTCAGTAGCGGGACTGAGAGGATTAAGATTGACTTGTTTACCCTTCTGCTGCGCCAAATCATCTGTCAACCCTCAATTCCATTTGAGCTCTTGACCTGTGAATTTACTTCCGAATCAGAACATTCGTCAAGTCGGCGGAACTGGCACGCTTCGGCTGCTGAGCTACGGCGGGCTAGATCCTTCAGCAGCCATACATAAAATCTATTGCCCGCCAGGAACGACTGCAGGAACGTTCAAGCTGGCATTTGCCGAAGGCGTGGCAGGCCCACTTGATTTCGATTTCAC
>JAYDZG010000025.1:8616733-8627656 GCA_034509265.1 Microcambeva bendego
TGGCTCTTGATACATCACAAATACTTGCTGTCTTGGTCACAGATGCGCCAGCAAGACGTGCACCAACAATTTGTCCTTTTTTGAATTCTTTTTTACCCTGCTAATTGAACCTTCACACTCTGTATTACTGGTGCAATGTGCAATTAATGAAGATTGGCCACCAGGCTGGTCCAATTTAGCCATGAAACCTCCCACACTAAAGTGACAGGTGTTTCAGTTTCATTGTCTAACCCCTGTATATACACATACTACTAGGGCGGGCGATACTGCAATTTTTTTTATTATTATTATAAAATGTATTAGTGGTTGGTTCTTGAATAATTCATTTGGGGAACAAATTACTACATTTAATTAGTAAATTGTGCAAATAATGGTTCCTTTTAAATATCCTCTTAAGGGACTCAAGCTATGCCCACACAACATTGTTTGTAACAAAAATAATTAAAACAAAATACTAATGAGCTATATTCTTTTTATAAATTGCTCACAAACTCGTTTTAATAATAAAAAATAATAAATCAACATTTCATGAGTGGGCTTGGCAGGTATATTAGGTGTGGAAGGCTCTCAACTCTCAACCGATGTATGTATTAATCCAGCCTGGCAGATCTTATACTGATTATGCTCATTGTCTTTCCTGGGCCGGATGGAATCTTCCAGCAGAACAAAGAGCATGATCGAGACTCTCAGAACTACCATTACTAGTTATGTCTGCAAGGAGGCGCCCAGCTGAACGGTTGCCAAGCTGTGATTGGTCCACTAGCAATATATATTGCTGTGTCATCTGGGTGCCTGACTGCCTATCTTAATGCCCAAATTTTTTCCAGTAAGGTTAGACATCAATGTTACTGGTAAATCATTGGAGTTACTGCTAGTGCCAAACACCAAACTTTGAATTTTCAATGCTTTTGGCAAACCTCACCCGCAATGTTATAATTACCAGTATAATTTGGGTTATGCTTGGATTTGTTGATTGCTTCGTGTTTTTTGTTGTTCACTGCATTTCATTAGACCGAATATTTCAGTTTATGACAGAACCCTCCAATAGAATTAATCCCTGTGCTCCATCATCACCATCATTTGTGTTTTACATGTCCCCAGTGGTCACTGGTTGTTGCCACCATCACAGAAATTCCTCCTCTGATATTTCTGCCAAACTTCTTGGTGCAGAGGAAAGTGCTGAGACCGCTACGTACCCAGACTGGTGGAACCATCATGGTAGGTCTCTCAAAAACTCTTGCACACACCACCAAAACTGTTTAATTATTCAGTAATTCATTCCATATGAGTGGGCAGGTGGAAAGTTATGTATTACCTTTACTCACATTACTGTAATTGAGTAGTTTGTGTGTGTGTTTGTACTTGTGCTTTTCAAAGTTATTTTATTTTACTTTTAGGAAGTATGTTTTGTATTAAATAACATCCATTGCTAAGTAAAAGAAGCAAAATAATCACGTCTGGGAAACTGCTGCAGGGTTGCCATATTGCAGAAATGGTTTAGAGAAAAAAAAGAAAAAGAAAAGATTTTTTCAAACTCAGCCAAAAGGCATTTCAAACATACACAGTATTAGAAGCTGATGTTTTGCATTTCAAAAATAATAAACCGGTTAAACCATTATGACCTTAATTATAAAATATATAGGCCATTTTTTGCAGCATGGATGTCTTTTAAAAACAAGTTAAAAAAAGCATATATCATTTTTGTCTAACCTATACATCCACACTATATTGATGGTCGTGGAACTGAAAAGAATAAACTGTCCATCAAACTTTTGATAACAGTTTAGAACTGATGGGAGAAGGTAGGTCTTTTTATGTTCCAACTTTAGAAAGCAATCTTTTTTTTCATATTTTAATTCCCCAAAATATTTACAAACCACCTTCAAAAGTGTTTTTCCCCACTATTTTCCATCAAAACTTACCCAATTAGGTGGACACCCGCCCAATCTACCAGAACACCAGCCAATCTGGACACACTGGATTCATTATTTGACATCTGTCAACTATTATGAGATTTATATCTTATTGTCCAGTTTTCATTAGACCCCCCACACACATACACACCTTCTGTTAAAAAGTTGCTCTTTACTTTTTATTACAATAGACTTTTAGATTAGTTATTTTACTTGTCCTTAAGTGAAAATTAAAGTAATAGTAAAACAATATTTAGTACTTTTTCGACCCCTATGCAGAATTATAAAATATAGTGAGCAGTTTGATCATCTATAGTATTATTGAACATCGTGAATAATGCAGCTATGAATGCGTTTTTCTCTCAATTGGCCGTCAGTGTGCGACCCTGCACAAATAATCCTTTTGCTCAGTGTTTGGCTTGAACATATTTTCCCACCCAGCACACTAGAGACCAATTTTGTCTACTGTAGACATCGCCAATTGTCTGAGGATGGTGTCTTGACAATTGGTACCAGATTTGAGATTCAGAATTCCATGCACAAATGGAATATGGAAGATGTTTTTGTGAATAAAGACTGAATCCCTGTTTTTTGTCTTAACCATTTAAACTTATTTATTATTGTGATCCGTTTACAGTTTTTGTAATTTTTGATCCGATGGGTGTAATTAAAACTTCACATTCTATTTTTATCATTCATAAAAATGTAGATTTGTGTAAATGACATTTTAATAAAACATATTTAAACATTTGTACCTGGTGTTTAATTTTAAATAGATTTAGTGGTTGTTTATAGCAGGCGATGAGAGCCCTAGCATTTTCTTCATAAATGTTTATCATTCTCCAGGTTTGCTTTTACTGCCTCTGCGTTTCATTTAGTGTATCATAAGCGGTAAGGTGAGCAGTTTACATGTTTGCCAGAGAGCTCTGTGGGGCACGATTCTGGCTTTTATTTGGAAAACGAGCATGTCAGAAAAGGGAGCGAAGAGCCATTCCGAGCATCTCATTTGCAGACTAAAACGTAACCTGGGGTGAAATGGGTAATTTGCGAGCTTTTCAATATCAGCAGGATTCCCTCGTCACAAGGAAACATTAAGTCTAACAGCTTTTTTTGAAATTAGTGGAGGAACTGACTCACGACTTGCCCTTTTTTGGCATGGCTGATAAGCGGAAAAATGCAAGCGGGAGCGGCTCGCATTCGGGGGTGGGGGTAAGAGAAAGAGAGTTTTAGGAAATGCTAATAAGCTAGCCGAAGAGTGGAAGTGCAAGTCTGTGGATCTTCGAGGCTGCATACTGATGAGTGGCATTGACCTGGGGCCCAGGTATATTTAATTAAATGTATTAATCTTTTTGAGCATCTTTTCTCTGTGGTGATCAAAGTTGAATAATGGAAAAAAATATAATATTTTTCGTATTAACATGCTCTGTCTGTAGCAATTTGTAGAATTTAACAATTTGAAATATTGAATTTAATATATGTTTGAGTGCCTTGCATCTGTTGAAGAGCTGGGATAGGTTCCAGAACCCCTCTCCAACCCTAATTAGGATAAGGGGTTTAAGACAATGGACTGAACTGAACTGATGTGTTTAAGTTTGGAGTTCTTGAGAAGGTAGGTTGGCTCAAAGAGTACGATGGGGCAGGGTGGGTAAGTAGGTACGTAGGTTAAACTAAGGGTACTATATTAAATAAGGTGTCTAGTAACAGTGCAATGAAATACATTTTCTGCCTATCACAGCTTGTTTGGGCAGAGCACAGGGTACAGCATTGTACTGCATCCCTTGAGCAGTCATAATTAAGGGCCTTGCCGAGAGGCCCAAGAGTGATTGTATAACAGACCAAAAGTTGTAACCGCTAGGCTGCCACTGTTCGCATAATAATCTCATTTTATTTGCCATCACACCTTTCAAACACTCAATGCTGAAAGGAATTTACTTTTGATATATGTATTATCCATCTTGAAGCCCATTTATTCATTCATGTGTTGATTTGGTTGGAAGATCACCTGAAAAAAGTAGGTAGCAAATGGAAAATTACTGTGGAAAGTGTTTGCAATGGTGAAAGAACAGTGAGACCAGTGGAAACCAGGAGGTAGTCCAGCTTATGTACTGATAAACGATAGAAGGGCGTAGAACAGGATGTCTCTAGAATAAGTTGTGTATAAAAACTGTTGTGTAAATTAAATCTAATTAAAATCTGAAGATAATTGCTTTACACTTGTCATTTTTTGAAGATAGCAAGAGACTTCCACCACTTGAGTACAGAGAAGTGTATTGATGCTTGTCTTCCTTGAGTCCTGGGTGGATGATTAAGTCAAGTGAGTTTAGTGGCGCGGACTTTGTGTGGTATGGAGCAGGGTTTAATTAGACCCTAGAGGTACCTTGGTGCAGCTCCATTTTAGCTTTCTAGTCCAGCATCAGTATTTTAAACTGAATAAGTGCAGCTTTAGGAAGCCAGTGAAGTGAACACAGCAGTGGGGTGAATTTTGTTTGGATAAACACCAGACCGGCTGCATTTTGAATGAGCTACAGGGGTTTAGTAGTGAACATAGGAGCCCTGCCAGAAAGGAGTTGCAGCAGTCGTGATATTTTGTTTATAAAAATCATTGTCAGCATGTGGCATCTATTAGTATTTGAGGGATGTCTGATTGCTGTACATTTAATGAAACACTTGCCCTTCATATCTATATTTGGCCCATACTTCTAATTATTTTAATAAAGAAGAATTCTTTGCATTGAATTTTTTCATACCACAGTTTGTTTGCATGTACTTACGACAGATGGTGTTGGTGGCGCACCTGTGTCTCGGGAGACTGATCTGGATGGTGGGAGCTTGTGATGAGCGCTCCATACCACTCCCGCCATCTCTCAGATGGAGAGTGTAATTACGCCACCTGTCAAGCCCCCCGTGCTAGTCGACACGCACTGCTAATTGACCACCGGGCTTGTCTGGCTGCTGCAGTGAGTAGCAGGGCTCTGAGGAACAGGCTGTGTATAGGTGTGCAGGCATTATTTGGCTTAATCTATAGTGGGTTGTAGGAGTCTAATCCCTTTCCAAATTACTTTTCCCACACTGCTTTGAGCTGAGAGTCAAATAACGATGGATTTGATCTTTAGGTGATTCATGACTCAAGACCTGTAAGCAAAAAGCAATAACTGGTTATTTGGGCATAGTTTGTAGTCTAGTCATGTGATATGATTATGATAAATATAAATCACAATATGGAAGGGGTAGGAAATAAGGTTTTGATGTACAGCTCTGGCAACCAATGGAGACAATCATTACAGAATCGTTTTCCTATTTGGTGTCATGAACAAATAGAGAATTAAACCCACAATCCACATGTAAAAAAGTAAAAACATTAAAAATGGAGATTTCAGTATATATTTATTTCTATTTATTTCTTCTTATTATATGTTTATTTAGTTAGTTTTACATTGTTGTTTTTTATTTCTTTAACTTTAAATTATTTTCCTGCTTTCATTTATTTTTGTATTTCTGTATTTATACATTATTTGATTTTGTATTTCTGTAGCTTTTGTCATGTGTAGTTATTTGGAATCTGTTGCTTCTGTCTTCTTCGCCAAGCTGACCAATCTGGCTTTGAAGTGAGGCTAGGAAATTATAGTAAATTAAATTATAAGTAATTACAAATAAATACATAAATGTAACAATAAATTGTGTAATATGAAACTCAACCATATAGGCATTAGATAGACTTCTGGAAATTAAAGGTTTTTATATGTCCATTTTGGACAGACTTGTGTTGATGGAAAATTTAATTCATTTAAATGTATTTATTGATTTAAATTTATGTCATTTCTTGTCCTTCACAATGTGCTGTGTCATTGGTAATACTGGAAGGTGGAGTGGAAGTTACTGGTTAAGAGTAAAATATGAAATAATCTATTTAATCTATTTAAAGTCCAGTGTCTGTGTTTTCTGCTGGACTGCCTTAACTAAAACACCAATGGTGAGTTCTTGGCAAGCTGCAGCTTTAAACTTGCCCCTGGTGTCCCTAAAAGCACCAGTAATACAGCAAATGAGTATGTGCCCTGGTGGAAAGCACTGGTATAAAGCCTGTGGTCTTTATTTGATCTATGTAGGGAAAGAGCAGCACGCTAGGTACTGTAGCTGCTCAGCACTGGACGCCTTGTGTGAAACCTCCACGTAGTTTAATGTGAGAGGGCTGTGGGGAGCTATGAAATGTGTCAGTGATTGATGGTTCTATTAAAATGATTTGGCCTGATTCCTGACTCATGTTTGGAATGGCGGCTTTACAGCTGTTCAACAGTTGTGACACACCGGACAGTCTATGCAAGCAGTTTCTTTCAATAAGCCCAAAAACGAAAGAAAGTTTAAACAACTGCTATGTAACAGACAAATCCTTATAAGACAGACACAGAAAGGCCTGCTGCTTAAAAGTAAGGTGCTGGAACATTTCATGAGTATATAAGGGGATGAAGACCCTATCAACATATTTGTGTGTTACAGTGTATGCAGTACAGTCAAATACAGCATCATTTTTTTGATGTAACAATTAATGATGCTTTTAACATTTTAATTCTTTAGGATTTTATCATACCATATCGTGTATTGCTAGTTCAATAACACTTGATATAGAAGTTTTATTTTTTATTTATTTTTGTCATATCACCTATCCCAAGTCGGAAAGGAGATCTGTGTTGTGAAGTTGGTGAAAAGGTTTGCAGCAGTAGATATGAATTGGGATCAAGTATTGGATATGACTACACTTAAATAAAATAGGGGTTATTTAATAAAAAATGGTGCATGAAGCCCTGTTTGGTGGCATAAAAAATGAGAAATATAAGGATGAAAAACTGCATGCTTTTTAAAACGAGTTATATGCACAGAGGGTGAAAGATGAGCAAAGAGAAAGTAAGATAAGCAAATAAATAAATAAATAAAAAATCATGCGCTTCATGGTGCCAACGCTTCCTGATAACTTTTCCATTATGCAAAGCCATGTGCCGGGACCCAGGGGGTATGCTCGATAAGGCTGACTGTGTGTAGTCCCCATTTTTCAATGTAACTGTATTAAATGTGTCTGGGCGATGGCAAATCGCCTGCTTTCCTGCTGCGGCTGCCTGGCAGACGTGGGGCATTAGCGTGCTGCCATTGATTGGATGGGTCTTTCTCGCGAGCGCTCATCTATGGATTAGTCCTTTAAAGCAGCATGTAAACTTTAAACTGTGTGGCATCAATCAGAATCGATTTTAAAATGAGAACTTTTATCTAATAGCTTTAGGAACCAACATCTGCTTTCTGAAGAGCAATTGCAACAGAGAAAAAGTTTCAGAAGATTGCAGATCAATGATGCCTGCAGGTTTATTAAAAGGCTATGAAAAATAGAATGATATTCGTAATTCTACACTGTGTCTGGAAAAATTGCTACAAATGCTGTGCATGGACTACTTAAATATTTAATACCATACTTCCTGGTAGGACTTGGCAATAGTGGAAAAATTAAATAAAATAAAATCTTGATTGCAGTGGAACCTTGGCATATGAGAAGTTTAACATACGCACATTTTGGATTAAAACTTCAGATTACTTGCCAACACGAAAAAACAAGTAACATCACAAAGTGTGCAAACTTAGTGCGCTTTCTACATAGGCAGCATTATGGGGCAAAGAATGAGTTATTTTGAATCATTAATAAATTATTATAAGGTGTACAGGCATATTCATTTTATTTTGGCTCGTCATGACAACATAAAGTTATCTGACATGCTAGCGTGAATGACCTGCCTTTTAAGTAAATGTCCTGTTACAACCCTTTTCTACTTAGATAGTCCCATTTGTAACAAATACATTTGTTACAATGATTATAACAATAATTAACAAAAATTAGTAATCTTTTTCAAAATAGCTGACAGAGAGCCAACTACTGTAATAAGTACTTGAGTTATAAGTCAGGTTTTTAAACACACTTATTAGACAGATTACATCAGGTTTCAGGTTTTCACACTCATGCAATTCAAACCAATGGGTCGAGGTAGCATAACGCGTTAACATGTCAACTAACATTGTTCCTCCTATGGAAAAAGGTTAAATTGTTACTGACAAACCCAAACTAGCATAATAACTATTGTTAATTTTAATTTAATTACTAATTTTCATTCTCCATTCTTTACTCTGCATTGTTCATCATTTTTGTTATATTTTTGTGAGCACAGTTGGCCATTTCCCACCACTTGTTTGTTGGTTTGAATTATTTCGGACAACGTATGGACTCTAAATGGACCAATCAGTCAGCAGTTACCCAAGGTGTTTAACTACTCTAATGTTCTACTGATAGTCTGCATTGGTGAGAAGGAAATCTCATTTCCCAATGCTTTCAGGTCCAGATGAGATTTATGTCCTTTAAATGAAGTACCATTCCCAAGATTTTCAACAATCTTGTCCATTCTGCAGAAAAGCATCCCTAATAATTACCATCGTTTTATATTGGGCATGATGCTATCTGGGAGATGTAGGACGTAAACCTGGGGCGTAAACTCTGACACTGTAATACAATTTTATTCACAGCTCTGACACTGAAGAGGGTTTCTACATTTCCACAGGGTTTCTAATGACTGTGAAATTTCCCAGTCTGTAAACATAATAACACGGTGTTTCAGAGGCTGTGCTAAGATTGCATCAGAATGCATAGTACAAACAAAACCATGAAATATACATTAAAAAAACAATTCAGAAAGTTTCATGTGATTGTGTCTTAGTTTTATGTAGGGTTTCTTTTTCTGATTTTGTTAGGCTGGAAAGCTTGCCATGGACAGAGGATGGGCAATAAATGTAGGTAAGTTATGTTTGCTTTTTAGGGAAGGGATCTGCCTTTTTTCTTTGTATTTTGGACAGCAAGGCATTTTGCTGTGTATAGTGTGTTTTCTATTTAATATGTACACTCATTATTTCTTAATACTTTAAATGCATGTAAAGCTCCTTTGTGTTGTGTGTAATGATGTGAGTATAACCGTTGTTGGTATTTTTATTGTAGTATTAACAACATTCTAAAACCTTTATCAGAACCAGCATTAACTTCTCCAGCAGTTTGAGGCACGTGTATTTACCGTTCTTTCTTTAGATTACTTTTGATAGATACTGACCACTCCAGACCTGGAACTCCCTACAAGAGATGCTCTGACCCGTTGTCCAGCCATAACTTGGCCCTTGTCAAACTCACTCAAATTCTTACGCTTGCCAATTTTTCCTGTATCTAATATCAACTTTAAGGATAAAACATACTCTTGCTGCCTAATTTATCCCACCTACTAACAGGTTCTGTGATGAAGAGATGTTATTCACTTCGCTCATCAGTGGTCATAATGTTATGCCCTGCCAGTGTTAATAAAAAAACAATGTATGAATATACATGTAAAAACATACGTATATAAAATGTTTGTTGTTGTCCGTGTATCCTAGTCACTACTGCACCACTGATTTCACATCATCACATGAAAATCTTCCCCCTAAATTTTTTCTTATCAATGTAAGGGGAATTGTGACCTATACCAAGCATGTTATATGAAGTGATTTGCCAATTTAATGACTATTAATTGACACTTAAATGTCTATTTCACCAAATTTAATTAAAATATTGTCTTTAAAAATTAGTCATCATCTCCATACTGGTTAAAATTGAACATATGTAAGTTACAAAAAGTTCTAACCACAGTGTGGTATTTCTGTTCTGTTCAGCATTCAGTCAAATTGCTAGTCTTCTTAGAAACCCTTACAAACCCATAGATTAAGGAAACCTTAAAGTGTGAGCTAAGCTATTTTTTTTAGATTATTTCTCCCTTATTTGTTCATAAATTTGCTCTCCACAATTTGTTCAGTAGTTGTAGGCTTCAGCAACACTCCTAAACCAATGCTTGTTTACATCTATAACAGCCTCCACTCTTCTGGGAAGGCTTTCCACAACATTCAAATATATTGTGTTGTTACTGAGGTTAGGCAATAATGTTGTATAAGAAGACATGACTCCAGATCGTCTTTACACCAAAGTTGTCTTTTTTCTGACCTCAACTGTGGCCATTCGGTGTTAATTTATTTTATATAGCTGATTTAACTCATTTGCCAGCACTTGTTAAATAATTAGGCTCTATAGAAAAGTTTATTGAAGCTCCTTTTGGACACTTACTATAAGAATGCATGTTTAGAAACGTTAATTACACGTTGTAATGGATGGGCTCAATTAAATAGAGAAGGGTGGACACACAGTGAATAATAACGAAGCACAAGACAAGACTACACAATGCATATCGAAACACAAGAAACCTAAACAAGCCTAAACCCTAAGCCAGGGGTGCCCAAACTTGGTTTGAGATATACACTTTCAGTCAACAAATCCTCTCGACCTACTTTATCTCGATTGCGATCTACAGCTTAGTTTGGCTTATTGTTTTTCAGAACGTCTTTTAAGCTTTAAGCATTTGAGGACAAGTGAGTGAAAAAAAAATCAGACTTTTTCTCAACACTTAATCACAACCTTATTCTGATTATTTGGTGTCAGTTAGGTTTGTGTAGTCAGGACAATAGCGGCTGATGCTTATTCTCAAGCTTCCAAGTGTTCGTCAGTAAAGGTAAACCGATACTTGGACGCTGGAAAAAAGGCTCATTTACACAAATAGGTTGATTCAAAAATGGTGTATTTGTCCCCAACCAGCAGCTTCCAAATATGTCCAGTAGAGGCCCTTGACTTCATTGAAATGCCTAACTGAACGATTTAAAAATCTTCATCAGCTTTGTGAACGAACAGCAGCTCTGCAGTGTTCTTGCCTGAAATGATACTCTGTGCTTTGTTGCACACTATTATTGACTACAAACTTTTTAGATTAGCTGAGCTTCAGACAAACTGAGAATAAAAGAATGCAAATGGAATAAACCCAAAGGAGCAGTGGGCACATTTCCTATCAACCATGATGAACTGTTTGAACTAGGTGTGATCTACCAACATTTACAATATTGGCAATAGATCGCCATTGATGTA
>JAYDZG010000025.1:8627756-8639159 GCA_034509265.1 Microcambeva bendego
CCAGCAGCTTCCAAATATGTCCAGTAGAGGCCCTTGACTTCAGTGAAATGCCTAACTGAACGATTTAAAAATCTTTGTGAACGAACAGCAGCTCTGCAGTGTTCTTGCCTGAAATGATACTCTGTGCTTTGTTGCACACTATTATTGAACTAGGTGTGATCTACCAACATTTACAATGTTGGCAATAGATCGCCATTGATGTATCGGGCACCCCTGCCCTAAGCTATGCTCACACTTTCTAACAAAGAATGTTAACTGACTCTAAACATGGGCAAAATGATGGGTAATTACCAAACCAACAGAACTCTGAAAACCAAAGTAGTCTCAGCTGATGGATCATCAGCTTCTTTTTTAAATGTCCTGAGCTGTGAATTAGTAGCTTTGTTGACTTATTTGACACAATTGAGGGGGCGTTGGTAACAACCAACCTCCAACATTTGCTCCTTGAGAGAGGGTTGTGGCGCACCAATCAGAGCCTTGAATCATGACACTTATCTCTATCTGGTTCACTCATGTTAGACTCAATGATTCACTAATTATATCGCTAGTAAACAGTAATGTTGCTTGCATTATCCTTCAGTACCTGACATGTGGGACTTAAGATATTCAAATACCTATCAAGTTGTTTTTTCCCAAGTGACAGTTTCTTATTTCCAACTCCTTTTATTTTTTGCACCATATGTTTTGCCATGTACTCAGTGGACTATTTTAATAGATTCCTCTGAGGTGCTATGCATGGCTAACACCATGTGGTCACACGTCTCTCTGTCTCAGGAGGAGGTTTTCACCACTGCTCCAGCGACAAGGGAGGGGGCTTCTGTGCATACGCAGACATCACACTTTCTATCAAGGTACGATTATGGCATTTCTAATCAGTAAACTTGACTTGAATCCTGAATTCTAATTTTTTTTTCTTATTTAAAAACTGTAATTGTAGGTCAGCATCATTATGCCGCTTATGTTTACTACTTAGTAAAGATGAATTATGCAACCAAAATCCTCTTTCTACCATTGTTGTTATTTAAAATCAGGGTGTACATATTTTGTATGCATTACTGGTTTACAGTGTGTCTGGAAAGTATTCACAGCGCTTTACTTTTCCTACATTATGTTATGTTACATGATGTTATGTTTGTTATGTAGCCTTATTCCAAAATAGATTACATTCTATACACAATACCCCATAATGACAAAGTGACAAAAAGATTGTTTTGAATTTTGGAAACTTAATAATTTTCATTTTCTCTCCATTAGGTTTTCTCTGCAACTTTTTTGGGGCCATTTTGATATTGAATTGTACAAAATATAAAGAAAGCTCTGGGGCAAAAACAGAATGTTCCCTCACTCTTACTACCTCCATAGGGAACTATCTAAATAAATAGGATGTTGTCGTTGAACGCTTACTAAAGGCTAATCTAAATGCTATTGCAAATCTAAACACGAGAAACATAAACCTAAACCCCAAGATAAGCTAACAATTGCTAACAAAGAACATTAACTGACTAATCATGGATAAGAGAATGGATAATTACTAATCCAACAAGCCAGAATACCAAAGTGGTCTCCACAGATGGATCCACAGCTTATTTTTTAAACGCCCTGAGATTTACACTGGCTTGTTAGCTGTGGATTATTAGCTTTGTTGACCTGTTGAATCACAACTGAGACACCCATTAAAACACTCCCTCACTGTGAATCTACTGTATAGGGTGTGTTCTAAAAACTAGTGAGCTGCCTTACTGTCTTACTGTCACTATAGGGAACTATTAAAGTAAATGGATGTTGCCTAAGAACACTTAGCATATTGCAGAGTTAGCATATTGCCATTCAAATCAATGGCGTGAGGTGGCATAACGTGCTAGAATGCCGATTAACGTCTCCCTCTGTGTATAGAAAATGGTTAAGTCGCTACTGAAAAGCCTGAATTAGCAATTAACTACTAATGTATGTTGAAGTCCATGTGCTCTGTTAAAGAAGAGGGATGTTTGAATAGTGCTTGTTTAATATAGCCTTGGGAAAGAAGCTGTGGAGGTGTGACTGTTGATCCAAGTCTTTATGTCATTAAGGCATTTGTGGCATTATTGATTAATCTTGAAGAGGTTTTAAACTTAAGTCATTTAGCCTACTTAGGTCTTAACTAACTTAACAAAAACACAATAAAATATTTTTTCCTAAATACAATTCTTTAATTTTACCGGTTTAACTAGTATTAAACTCAACATAACTAACAGTAGTTAAGTAAAAGTAAATACAATATTTATCGGGTAATAGGAATTCTCCATTTTCCATTATGGCTTATGCAAGTTTACAAGTGAAAATTACATAATGTCAACCAGGTAAAAAAGGTTTTAATAGCTTCTGTTCACACAGCAGGTACACAACCTCTGTGGGTTTGGTAATTAACCTCTTCATACCTGAATTTATTTACAATTACATAAAAATTGCATTTTTGCTGTCCAACCTGACCACCCCTTCGAGAAACCAATGCTTGCACAAAGTTTTTAAGTACAAATTACATAAGCACAACCCGACATGCACTCCGCTGCAATCTGAATAGAAGCGGTGTGTTGTGAATTTGCGACAACAGGCATTCGGATGTCATGTTACTACATTACTAGCATCCATATCATATTACTATGTACAAGTGATTATGATTAAATGATTGTTAAATTAATTACTTAAAATTACTTATTATACTAAAACTAACTAGCAACAGCCCCTGAAAAAAAGTTTAGAAGCGCTGCCTTAGGCAGTACACAGTACTCCTCAAAAATGTCCAAATAATGAAAATCCTTGTCACATTTCACATTTTAAGAACTGCATCCACAAAAGCATTTCAAACAGCCACCCTTTCACTACCTCTGTTCAATATTTCTGATATTGATGTTTTATTTCTTTAGTTTTACCCCCAGTCTGACTGTACCCACCGCCCTCCAGCGCCACATTTATTTGCTTGTTAAAGTATAACATTCTGACCCCAGTGTGTGTTTTGTCTCTGCAGTTTCTGTTCGAGCGAGTGGAGGGAGTCTCCAGGGCCACGATCATTGATCTGGATGCCCATCAGGTGAGCAGCAGTCATTTTCTAGGAAGCTGCAATGGATTTGACAAGCTGGACAAAACAATACCTTGTTCATGCTGTGCCTTTGTAAAATAGAATAACATCCAAAGTTACTGTTTTCATTTGCGGACAGTGCCTGATAGTTAGTGGGCGTTTCACATATTATTTAACAATTAATTTTTTTACAAATTATAACGCAGTAAAACACACACTAGCACACTGAGATACATCAAGATAATCGATTCCCGGCTTTGCTGTCCAGCTGGACTGAGCAACCACATGAACAACGATCAGCCCGTTGTTTATATATGTGTGGGGTGGATAGGGACTCTTTGTAACTTATGCAACTGTGACCTCTGCTGGCTGATTGTTGGTGCCTGTACAGGGGCGGGTAAAGAATGCATTGATCAGGGTGTGTCTCTCCGTACACAGAGCTGATCCGCATTAGCTTGCTGTTCACATGTCAGAGGGGAAGGGGGTTAACTTCATTCTTCTCAATCTATATATAAGGTGTGTTTGAAAAGCAAGGGAACTGCCCTGATATCGTACTGCTCACATAGAGAACTATCTAATTAGAAAGGATTGTAATAGGACAGTTCCTTATAAGAAAGGTCATTTACACCAGTGGGATGAGGTGACACAGTGTGCTTGCATGTCATGTGACTTCTCCCTCCATGTACCGAAAATGTTATATTGACTGACAAGCCCAAACATGCAAATAAAGATACTCACACTCTTTTACACCAATTAAATCACCAATTACTTTATTGACATTAGAAAATCATTTTTGATAAAAACCCACATGGACACAGGAAGAACTCTACAGTGGAAATACCCGGATCACCCTACCTGGGGCTCGAACCCAGGACTTTTTATTGTGAGGCGACAGCGCCACCCACTACGCCAAAAGACAGTAATAATTTATTCACTTAGTCCATCTGTATCCAGTTTAATTCCAATTTATATCACAGACCTTACTACCATATTTGTTTTCATCTTTTCACACCTCATTTAAGGGTTATTATTTTTAATGCAGATGCTTTAATAAAGTCTTCAGTGTGCCATTATGGTAATTGCATAGTAATTACTGTATAATGATGACTATGATTGTCTGTCTGCTCCATCTGTCTCGACACTATATTAAAACTAACAAAATATCCCACAAAAAATGTGAAAAGCTGACTGAGCGTAGTTAATTTAATTGCCAAGAAGTAATAGAACAACATTTTAGGTGCACTTAGGTGATCACATATGATCACTTCCTACTATCGAAGGCTGCAGAGTGTTGCTCATGAAGGAAGTCATGTTTCATGAGCTGTCTTGGTGGGTATGTAAGGATTAGAAGGCACTCTCAATCAATTTGCATATTAATCCATCATCGCAGATCAAGTACACCCATACAACTGTCCAACATTGGTTGGAACTGCCTGACTTCCACCTTAATTATTGCGTTCGCTCTATGTATCCTTCCTCCCTTCCCCTCTAGCAGCTGTGGGATGCATTCCAGTCAGCATGGCTCCACATACATGTGACCTAGTGACTCACGCATTAACTTCTATCTTGCCTTTGCTGTGCCTGAATCAGGCAGACAAAAGACAAAAGGCCATTTCCAGTCCTGGCATATGTCAAGTATAGAGCTTTGAGCTAAAAAGTTGAAGATGAAGAATTTGATTCTTTGCACCCCTTTGCAAACATCTGACTAACCTTCACTGGAAAGGTGGCATTCTGAAAAACTGCCAACATAAATTTAACTTCGCTCATCAGACATTCTACTTCCAGTGTTTATCTAAAGACATCACAATGTGATGCACCTGTTGGTAATTTGTTGTGTCGGCTGTCTCAGCTCTTGAGAAGATTTGTTAGCATCAGCACCTGATTCATTAAAATTCCTACCATTCAATTACTGTGGTCTCTCTTGTTTTGTTTTGTTTTTTTGTTCTCTTGTTTTTCAGAATTGTAGATTGTGCTTGCCAGAAGTGGAAAGTAATGAATTACATTTACTCGTGTTACTGTAATTGAGTAGTTTTTTTGTGTATTTGTACTTTTTAAGTAGATTTTACAACCTTAAATTTTACGTTTAATTCCACGACTGTATGTGCTTTCACATCCTTCAAAAATCCACAAAAGGGTCTTACTCATGATCTTCAGGGAGTTTTTTCATAGCCACAGTCACCCTCAGATGCTCATCGTTTTGGCAGAAAACCGCCCAATCTGGTAACATTACTTGTTTAAAAATATGTTAGATTTATATATCGCCTTTCATAGTCTCAAGGACGCTTCACAAGAGGAGAAGAACCAATTGATTTAAAAAAGATTACTGATTAAAAAGAAAAGTCTTCAGTATAGATTTGATGATGAGACAGTCATGCAGGGGCTAAGGCCGAGAGTTCCATAGCTGAGGATCTGCCACCCGTTGAGATAGTTTAGTTGGACGTGTGGAGAGAAACCTGCCTCCGGAGGGCCTTAGGGAGCAACGGAGGATGTACAAATCTATCAGTCTCCATAGTTAAACTGGAGCCATACATTGGAGAGCTTTAAAAGTATGAAGCAGAATCTTGAATTTTATCCATGATGAGATTGGAAGCCAATGTAGTTCATATAGAATGGGGATGATGTGGGCTGATTTTTTTTGTTTTCGGTTAGGACTCGTTGCTTGAGTTTTAAATATCTTCTTCATCTAATGTACTGTTTTATGCTCACAAGTTTAGTTGGAAGACCTACATACAGAGATTTACAGTAAAAATGAAGGTGTGAACAAGGGCATTGGGATCTGTAATGAACAATAAAGAACGATGTTGTGAAGATGGAATAATGCAGACTCGGTCAGAGAACTGATGTGTGAATCAATGAATAGGTGAGGGTTATAAATAGTTGTTGATTAGATAGCAAATAATATATATGAGGTATGCAAACAATTTAAGATAATAAGGTGGAGCAGGATCCAGCTGACAGTGTGAAGGGTTAGATTTACTAATTATCATGGAGACTGAGGAAGGATCAGTAGACTCAAAGCAGGAAAGGAGGCCATCAGAATCAAGGGCTATACGTGAGGAGAGGGATGCATTCGAAAGAGTCTCATTTTTTTTTTTTCAGTTTGTCCTGAAAAAAGTCAAGGATGACATTGATCTGGAGTGCTTGTAGTAGAAGTTAAAGGTGGTTGGAGAAGATTATGTAATAGTTTGGAAGTTTTCTTGGCTTTGCTGCCAGGTTTCAGTGAGTAACAAGTCCAAATTTCTTTCATTGCTAATATCTTGAATCAACAGTTGAGTCCCAGTAATTTGATTCAATAAATGCAGAAAAGCATGATTAATTTTGCGAGCAGTTGACACAGTTATTCGTGGTGCTCTGTCAAATGACCAAACTGTTGAAATAGTATTTTCTGATGAATAGTGGAGTATGTGTCATTGTTTAGATCTATGGATGTACTGCAGAGTATGTGCTCAGCATTCGGGGGAAGTCACTCATGTGTAAACAATGACCAGGTGATAGCTTTAAAGTACATGATGCTTTATTGATTTTAGACGAAAGCCCCGGTTGCATTCTCACACAGCTGCACTGCATCACTAAGCTAGGCTACATTATCCAAAACACCTGCAATAGTCTAACCCCATAAACCCACACTGACCAGCCAAGCAAAGTAAGACAGAGAGCGGCCAATCGAGCTCCAACCTCGCAAATGAGTGGAAACTCACTTACCAAGATGAGTTGAAACAATAGTAGGGAGAGAAGAGGCAGGTTAAAAGATGGTAACAGGTAGCACAGAGACAGTAGGTGAAGCAGACAGCGGGTCCAATATAGTGAAATAAAATGGAAAATACATTTTTTTATGTCTTAAAACAGAGAACGACAGACTCGAGAAGAGAAATATCCGAAAAGTATCAGATGAGACGTGGCTGAAAGTGTTTGTTTTGGTCATAACTTGGTACATTTATAGTAATATGGTTTGCAGACTTTAGCTTTGCTGGTAATTTATATTTTGCCGTATCACCAGTCACCTGAAGTCACAGAGGAGTAATTAAGCCCTCGTGAGAGTTGCATATGTCATCTGAGGATTTCTGGTATGAAAGAAGAGCCCAGGACAAAAAAACATGAGAGAGAGATATGAATGATACTGCTGAGAAATTCATGAATGTTGGGTGCCCAGGTGGTGAAGCTGGATATTTCACTGTTCAAGTTCTAATCTCAGCTCTGCTCCTGATCGGCTGGGCATCCCATAGCAGACATGATGAGCTGCCACTAGTCTCCTGTGTGGTCTTCGATGAACAAAAATCAACCAAACAGCACATCTGAGGAAGCATGTGTCAGAGAAATACACCCCCCTTGATTGCAAACAGGGTCCCCAGCAGAGGAAAAAAATACATTAAAATAGCCAAAAATTGCTGATCAAACTGCATTCTTCCTTTTTCTCCCAACCTCTCTCTCCAGTGGCCATATTGTATTGTTCTTCCTCTGTACTAATTCCCACCTCCAGCCATATGCATTTTGTCACCTACACTAGACGAATACATGTGCGGATAAGCTCTGTGTATGGAAAGACACACCTGAGGTTGTAGTTGCATTAGTTGAATTACAAGGAGTCCCTGTCCGGCTTTATACCCCACCCCTATATCAACAATAGGCCAATAGTTGAGTGGCTGTTCTAGATTGTTCTATATCTGTTAAGACCTTTTCTGTGGTTTGATGTTACTTAATAGCACTGTGCTGTAACACAGAGGCCCAGTAACCTATTTTAAAGTATTTTTGGCTCATGGATGTGTTTCATAAAATGTGTATATGCTGTGTTATGTTGAATACAGCACTCATTCAATTATACATAATGTCTTTAATGGAGCATAAAATGACTAAACTGGTTGTAGTCACAATATTTATAATAATTGCACATTGTATAACACTAGAGTAATCTGTACTTATTTGCCTCAGTAAATTGTTTGGGTAAATATAGACCAAGGAACGAGTATCGAACGCTCAGTATAAGTGTTTTACGAAGCCCCTGCCTTTGTAATGATTCACATGGCCATCTAATGAGTCATTTAAAAGCACGCCTAAGATTTAGCATGGATGAGATTCACAGTGTACTCTTTATTTTGGCTTTGCATGCAGAAGTGCCATATGCAGTTTGAATCATGGCATTATCATAATTACGGCCTTTTGCTTATCGACAACGAAGGGGGATCAATGTACAATCTGAGTTAATAATTCATGAAGCACTGTTTGTAGTGCAAGCATCCAAATATGCATTTATGCACATAAACAGGTCTAAAAGTGCTTTCTCAGCTTGCATTGGAAGTTGTAATGAAAACAGAGGGGGTGAAAGCTGACATAAAACCTCGTTTTGGAGGAGTTTAATAATGCCAAAAGTAGAAATAAAATATTTCTATTTTCTATTAATTTTATATTTATTTTTTTAATGCATCTTCTCCCATTTTCTCCCAATGTAGCGTAGTCACTTTGTCTTCCGCTGCACGTTGTCTTTTTTCACCCATGCATTCTTCACAGACGCCTCTCTATCTGCCAATCATGGTCCTTACACAGCGTTTAAAGACCCCACCCCCATGGTCCGACCATGCAGAGGTGGACTATTTAAGTGCTAAGTGGATATCCATGGTCCATCCATGCTTGGCTAGACAGCATCTAGAAATACTGGGAGTGTCAATAAGGTCCTGGTAGGTTGGCACAGGTATCTGGAGCCGTGATGATTGCAGTGCATCCCATAGCAGCTGGAAAGTGCGTGGGGAAGGATCTCAGGCCAAACACGATGCTCCTACAGATGCTCAGCTGGGTTCAAGTCTAAAGCCAGGGTAGTACTTGGAAGTCTTGGTCATGCTCTTCCATGTGCCACCAAAACATTCCCCAGACTACAACACTGGGAAAGCCATCGAAATTAGGATGTGGTAATGATAATAATGTGACTCGACAGGGTATTTACTCAGCCTTTATTATCTGCTAAAGATTTAAAAGAGCACACAGGTGGGCCAGCTGGGTATTCGGCAAGCATATCAGCACAAAGATTCTGAACTCCTGGTTCAAAACTCTGCACCGTCACCGGTCAGCTGGGTGCCATCTATCAGGCATAATTTGTAGCGCCTCCAGCAGACAGTAATTGGCTGCAAATGGGGTGGGATGACCGGACTATCTGGATGTGGACTTCAAATGCTGTCTAAGGACCCTGATTAAGGAAGAAGCATATGTGAGGGGGAAAAGGGTTTTGTCAAGACCTACACTCTCCTCGATCAAATCAAGGATCCCCGCCAGCGAAACACAGGCATTAATTAAAATTAAAAAGATTTTAAAGATTTTAAACAAAATAACTGATTCCATTATATTCCATTTTATGAAACCATACAACTTTTCCAGGATTGAATATTTGAATTCTGTGTTGCTGTCAGAACACACCCTGGAAAGCTTTAGCCAGTGTAGGGTTCCTATGGAAACTACTTTGCAGATGCGATATATCAGGCTTGTAATGAAACCTTCAAGCTCTGAGCTTATAAATGTATTATTATCTTGACAGCCGGTCTGGATTGTGTAGGATTTAGTGCAGGATTAGTCTTAACATGTCTGTGGTAAACCAGTCTATTCTCTTGAGGCTGCAAAGCATTTGAAGAATGATTGACGGAAAGTTCAAGAGGATTCTGTCAAACAGTGACTGCTAAAATTTCACAGGCCTTCATGACGGTGGTCATTAAGTAGTTAATCACGGCCTTGATCCAAACCCATGTTTGTTTCTATTCAGGCTCAAAAGCAATTCTCATTAATTAATATAATTTCACACTTTTCTTTTAATGAAGCTATAAAAGCCAAGAGCAATATGGGGGAGGTATGATAGAAGGAGTATGAAGGGTTTATTTATTTGCCATACATTATGTACATATAGCTGTATACATTTTTGTTTGTTTAAAAGCTGGGGTAAGAGCACAGGGTCAGCCACTATACAGCATTGCTTGGGGGGGGGGTTAATATAAAAACCCGATTTAATATAAAACTGAAATACCTAGGTCAAGATGTTTTGAAAATGTGCTGAAAATTACACTTCCTCTAGTTAAAAATAAAGCCAAAAATACAACCAAAATAACAGAAACAAAGGTACAAGAAAAGACACAAAACAATATGATGGGACTGTTTGTGCTCTTTTTTAAATAGTGAGTCAAAGCCCAGCAAACTTTACTATCCAACAAAGGATTAAATAGATGTAATAGGAAAAGTAAGATTCCAAGAACAGGGATAGCTCAATGAAAGGAGATGTTGATCATCATCAGATTGAGAGCTGAAAGTGGTTTATGCAAGTGGTCTGTTTAGTACACTCTAGGGTCAACTTTCATCTGTTGTCTGTACCATTCCGAAGCCCAGAATCTGTGAGAATGGAAAAAAACTTTTGGTCCAAGATGTTTTAACCAAGGTCCAGCCAAGACAATACTGTGGCTAAAAGACCCCCCAAAAAGTCATTGAAAATATACAAGGTGGCCAAAATAACAAAGTTCAATTGAAAGACACAAAAACATCAACCACACACCACTGAGAAAGTGAATAGAACAGGAATAGTGTGGAACTGAAAACTGGTTGTTGCAATATGACATCCCACCCCTGGATGGATGGCACCCTGATTCACATTTCATTTAGATGTCATTCTAACTCTGGACCAATCTGCTCCTCTAGCTGCTCGGATGGCGCAGCGTTAAATCCTGAACACCAGAGCTTGGATCTCAAATACATTGTTTCGAGATGAATAACGATTGGCCTGTTGTTGTTCAGAGAGAGAAGAGTGATAAGAGAGTGCAGTGATCAGGGTGTGTCTGTCCGTACACTGTGCTGATTTGCATGTACACTCATCAAAGTGTATGTGTGTCATGAACCCAGTTTCATGAATCTTGTATTCAGTGTATCGTTACACAAAATTTAAATATTTGCACAGTTGCTGTTTGTCTCTTGAGTTATATTTCAGAAAGGTGCATCAGTTATGACATGTTATGATCTTGCAGGTGAAACATTTTGGAAAAGACATGAATGTTCCTACCTTTGCTTTATTTCCAACCAGAGAAAGTGTTACTGCCTTAAACTGTATCCTTATGCTTTTTATGATCTCTGTGTCCTCACATTGGACCATTTTATAGCTCTAACATCACACTGCCATTACAATTGTTTCTTGATGTGGACTCCTTAGAGTAAAAGAAATTTAGGCTGTGAAAAGAGCCAAGAACAAATTGACCATTTGTTCACAATGTGTTATAGTGTGGCGGGTTGCAGTTCTTGACGAGGAAGTAGATTGTTTGGAAGTGGCTGTGATATTCCGAAAGTACGTACTCCCAAGCATGTGTGGCTATATTTATCACAGCAACATGATAGTTTCA
>JAYDZG010000025.1:8657197-8685490 GCA_034509265.1 Microcambeva bendego
AGCAATTTTTAAAATTGGTTATCAAAGCTCGCAAGTTAGAAGCATATTGCACATATTTGATGTCATAAGGAGCTGACTGTCATTAAATGTAGTAGTAAAATTTTTTTTTTTTTTGCAGAATTATATGACAATTAATAAAATAAGTATACTATACTACTAGCTGGTGTAGCGTGTAGCAAGCGTAAAGATACTAATGTTTCTGTCAAATAATTAGCAAACGTCTTAATGCTATACCATACACACACGACAGACCGCTCACCTCCACACGTCAATCACTGTCATTTGGCTATGAAAATTTTACAGAAATCTGTCACAATAACTCACAGGAAAGACAACACATATAGAATATATATTCAAATCATGTGTAAGCAGATATGTATTGAGTTACATTGGAGCCAAGTACAGACTAGTGATAAAAGTGAAAGTGTTTCCACAATTTTGACCTTCGAGGGGGAAAAAAATGTAAAATTACTGGAAGAAACCAAAAATTCAATAGTGACTCGGCGTCTCTTTTTTGCAGGCAGGGGACTTGTTCTAAGTGTTGCTACTAAGTTATTAGCCTATCATTTATTTAATTTATTTATGCCCAGCAGAGTGAATGCCTGAATTATAAGTAAATTGACACCTACTAATGTGACATTACTGCATTTATTTTTAATATTTAAAAACTTCTGTAAATATGTAGCTGCTAATATGTA
Organism: Microcambeva bendego; assembly: GCA_034509265.1. Taxonomy (NCBI): domain Eukaryota; kingdom Metazoa; phylum Chordata; class Actinopteri; order Siluriformes; family Trichomycteridae; genus Microcambeva; species Microcambeva bendego. The sequence continues at coordinate 8,657,896 of JAYDZG010000025.1, forward strand.
AATATTATTGTTAATTAATAATAATAAAAAAGTCGTTTCTTTCCATTTCTATGCAGTACATTGTGTTTTTCCCTTTTTATCCAGAAAGTGACCAAATTATTTCTCACCATTGATTGAATTATTACTTAGCGATTAGTATTCCGACATCCTTATCCTACTAAGGGTTGTGGTGGGTACAGTGCACTGGACAAAAGTCTCACAGGACAAACATTCACACACATACTCATCACTATCTCATTAACCTGGCTGCATATTTCTGGACTGAACACGAAATAAATCTACACAAACAAGGAGACATGCAAACTTCTCACAGGAAGGACTCTGGGAATCGAATGAAGAACCTTCTTGTTGTTACATTAATCATCTGCACCTACATGCCCCCTTTGCTAGCCAGAAATGGTAAGTAGTCAATTCTGTCTAAGATTTCAATTCCTTTCGATGAGTAAATAAATTCATGATAAATGAATAAATAAAAAAAAAGATTTTCACCCTGTATATGGAGTGATTCAGATAAAAAGTGTTTTTGAGTTTTTTCATTGAGAGTCTGAGCACAGATTGCAGCTTTGCTTACCGCTTGGCTTGAGCGCTGTGGTGAAACATCATCTAAAGTGTACCGTATGTAAAATACCTGTCAAATCCACTCCCTAACATCTAAGTTTAGCTGTATTTGTCTTCACCGTGTTGTACAGCTCAAGGCACTGAGAACTTGAGACAATCAGGGTTTTTCATGTTTGTGCTGCCACAGTCACTTTTTTGAGAGTCGCACACTACATTGCTTGTCGGCATACACATGTATGAACTTGAAGGACATCCCACTTAATCCACAGGTTTTAATATCATGTCGGGTTGAGTTTTTCCGCACCAAACTTGCTCATCCATGTCTTTATGGACCTTGCTTTGATGGATCTCATGTTAGAACAGAAAAGTACCATCCCCATACTGTTCCCACAAATTTGTGAGCTTCTCTACCACCCAACTCAGTCTGCATGTTTTTAGACTTTGGGAGGAAACTACACAGGCGCGGAAAGAACATGCATACTCCACACAGAAAGGACCCCCCTCTCATTTACCTGTCAAAGTAAATTATTAAGTTAGTCCAGTCCACCGAAGAAGGATGGGCCCTTGCTGAGTCTGGTTCCTCCAAGGTTTCTTCCTGTATTTCTAGGGAGTTTTTCCTTTCCACAGTCACCCTTGGCTTGCTCAACAGGGGGTTTTTGGTCTGGTGGTCCTAAACTCTGTAAAGCTGCTTTGTGGCAATGTCTATTGCTATACAAATGAAATTGACTTGACTTAAGTCAAATGAATTAGTATAGTGCTAAAAAATAAGAGTTGGAGATTACTTATAAACATTAGAAACGTTCATTAATTCACATATGGTTTGAGATTAACTATTTACATATCATTTTAACAAATACAGAGGAATCTCAATTTAACGAATTCCAGCTTGATTGTTTAAAATTCCTGTGAGAAGCACTCTCAGACCAGTACTTAATTAACGGTCCATCAGCCAGCACACATTTCTCTGATTAAATGATGTGCTTTTTTGTTGTTGTTGGAAAGCTTCAAGTGTCAATGTTGTATTTTGTATATTTTGCTCCCATTGGAGTAAAATTAAAATAAAAATAAAGTTATCCATAACGCTTTCACTGTTCTCTCTTTTATGGGATTAGTACCTTCTCATAAATGTTGAGCATACTCGTGGCCTGTATGTACTTAAATCCACTTGGAAAGTTTTACTTATCAGTACTCACAAGCCAAAAAGAAATCAATAAGGTGAGAGTAACGAGAGAAAGAGCTTTTTACTGGGAGTGTTGCCCTCATCTGGAAAAGTTTTATAGCAGTTAATTGCATTTTTTGAACAGGGTCTTTTGTAGAGCTCATCAGTAACGACTGTTGGGTTTAATGTTCTTTAATGTTCTGTTGCTGAACAATCAGTTAGCTCTACTAATGAATGTAATAGCATTTCCCTCATTATTTGGTGGTTGAATAAGAGACCTGTATGAGGCTTAGATGAAAGCCACAAAGCCTTTTGAGAGGATTTCAGGTTGGGTTTTGGCTTTTAATGATGAATGAGCGAAGATAAATGAAAAGTTCTTATTCTGTCTGTAGGAGCGATTTATAAAGTAATTGTTCCATTACCACTATAAATTGATGCATAGGAGTTCAGTATTTGTCAGTAAACACCACATCAGTCGGGTAGAGTAAAATCCACAACGGCTGAAAAGACTTGCGAGTGCAGGCAGCAGCTGTACAGCAGCAGAACAACTTGAGTTATGTAGTGTGAACTTGCTATTAATTTGATGCCGTGACCCCAACAGTTTTTACTTTTTGTAAAGAGGGTTTGTGGGGGGTTTCAGCCTATTCACCTACAAGAGCTCTGGTGTTGGAAGAGAAAGTCTGAGAGAGCTCTTGTTGTGCCACTGGCCAAACATTTTTTTTTTACTTGACACCAGACACATTTTGGTGTCTTACCTTTTAAACACCAGGGTTGGTCTAAGGGTTTTCATCCACCCCAGGGGTTGTGACATGAATTTCTTCAGTTTCTGAACTTTTAAAATTTTATTAGTCAAACCCTGAGGTTACGCGACATCGTACTGGTCACAGATCCATCACTGTCTGCATTCAGTTGTGTATTGGTATTGCAATGTCCACAATACAGTTACATCCCCATTTAAAACTGTTCAAAAAAGAAGCTTTATGGTAACAATGTCCTGAATATTTTTTGACCCTCTGTAATTTAAGAATTGGGTTTAAATTATTATTATTATTATTATTATTATTATTATTATTATTATTATTATTATTATTATTATTATTATCTTTTTGTGTCATTTTGTGCAAAAGCTTCTAGCTCATTGAAGATTGATGGCTTTAGTGCAGTAGCCACTTTCTTTAATCCCACCAAAGCCTTTCTCTGGGATTTAAATCTATAGACTGCAATGTCCACAATACAGTTACATCCCCATTTAAAACTGTTCAAAAAAGAAGCTTTATGGTAACAATGTCCTGAAGTTGTGTCTGGGTTCAAAGTCATTTAGGGTAGACCATCACACAGTGGAAACATGTATTGTGGTCAGATCAGCATTCCAGCTTGTATTTTTTTTTGACACATCCAGATCATTTCAAGGATCTATCATGGCATGGGACTGTGTAAGTGCCCAGTGCCCAAAGATCAGATACACCTCTGTGATGGCCGTGATTTAGTGGCCAGTGACTGAGGCAGACATACTTAGCTATAAAGTTAGCTGGATTCTTGAAACAGTGTATGAGAATACACCATCTTCTCCAATGGTCTGATTGTTTAGTTTTTAAAATGTGCATAAATAAATAGACAAATACAAATAAAATAAACTGAATTATTTCTCATTTACAACCACAAACAACTAAAAGTTTTCACTGTATGGAAAATACTGAAACACGGTTTGTTACATTCACAGCACTATCAGTCCTGAGTCGACAACCATTTTCTTTTCGGCCTGAAAGGTACACTGAGATAAGTTGATGTCATCTTTTCAACGGACGTCCATGTATTTTTCAACAAGACCAACCTGCCTGCAGTCCTGATCCATCCTCAATAGAGAATATGTGGAAACGACGTCAAAATAAAAGCAGAAACACTAATTATGTGGTATCCTTGATGCCAAACCATCTTTGGTGAGAAGGAATGTCAGCATTAAAAATTGCTAAATGCTTCACTGTCCCAACTTCTTCTTTGCAAGCTTGAAATGCAGAAATGAATGTATTCATAAATGAAATAAAGTATGAAATATCTCAAGTTCATACTTTCTCCAATCAAATAAAAGTGAATGTTAGAAACTGATTTGGGGTTGTGTTGAAAATGTTTAAATGCTTACTCACGTTAGTCTTGATGACCTCTAATAAGTGATCTTGGTTTTTGTTTTTGACACCTCTCTGTAGATATCTCTCCCTACGCCTCTTCACAGCTACTCAAGTCTTCTTTCAATTCAAAAAATTCCTTTTTTCCCTCATTTTACTCCCAGTAACTTTTATAAATATTTTTTGACCCTCTATAATTTAAGCATTGGGTTTTATTATTATTATTATTATTATTACTAATATTATAATTAATATTATAATAATAATAATAATAATAATAATAATAATAATAATTATTATTATTATTATTATTATAATCTTTTTGTGTCATTTTGTGCAAAAGCTTCCAGCTCATTGAAGATTGATGGCTTTAATGCAGCAGCCACTTTCTTTAATCCCTCCAAAGCCTTTCTCTGGGATTTAAATCTATAGACTGAGGAGGCCACTCTAGAATATTGCAGGACTGATTCCTTAACCAGGCTTTGATTTGACTTTGAAAGCTAAATCTGCCACAGGAGAAAAGTTCACAGAGAAGTTATAAATCCTTATTTTTATTCAGGGTTTATTATTAAGTGCCAAATGGAAGACACGGGACGAAATTTGTGAACGGGTCAAACAAATTAAATGTAATTGCACGATTATAGCTTAGCTTGTGTTAGCTGTTTGTTTGATTTATGTACCTCTTTCTCCATTAGCAGGCTACCCCAGACACATCCTACTTTAATGTTTAGAAGCCTCTTACATGAAAATGTGATTAATGTTGAAAGCGTTCCACTTTTAAGCAATGGGAGAAAACTGGCTCCACTAGACTATTCATCATCATTTCCTTAAGCAGAACAGCCTTAATGCTTTGTAGGATGGAATCCATAATGTCTTAAAACTATTTTATTTTGGTGACTTAGTGTTGTGTTGATTATTTCATGTAGCTACTGTTGGTTTGTCTCGTAACAAAGGTGCCCCATAGCAAATGTGCTTTATTTGATTACAATCTTGTGACTAGGGAGGGTGTTAAAATACACTGAAATATGTGCACAGTGGCCTCCTGTTAGCACACCAGCACTAAGATTCTGAGCTCCTCGTTTCGAATCTCAGCTCTGTGTCAACTGGGCATTATCTAGCAGGCACAGTTGGCATTTCCTGCATCAGACCCAACTAGCCATCAAGTCTGCTGGGTGGGAAAATTACCGGACTAATACAATTTTAGTGATTTTAAGTGATTTTTACAAGGCCTCCAGTGACTGAAGAGGCCACTGCATTTTGCTGTGGTGTTCAGGCTTAAACAGGGTGGCATGGTGGCTTAGTGGGAAGCACTGTCACCTCACAGCGAGAAGGGCCTGGGTTTGATTCCCAGGTGGGGCGATCTCGGTCCTTTCTGTGTGGAGTTTGCACATAATTACAATAACCTGTAAATATTACTTGTAATATGGTTACTTAATTTGTAATTCACACATATACTGTAACTTATTATACAGCACAGCATTTATCTGTCTGTCTATATATCAATATTTATCTATCTATTGGATAAGTTACATTATTTTGTCTTTTTACCGCATTACTAACATTAAAATGCCTGTCTCAATTTTTCTTGGTAAAAAACAGGGATGTATGGATACTAGCAAATTAAAAAAAGCTGACCAATCAAAATATATATCTCAAGTTCTTGGGATTCCATAGAATTTTATTTCAGTGTGCTTATGTTTACAATCACATTTCCGGCAATCTGCTCAGGGTTCTATCAGCATCAATCTGGCAGTGGTGGGGTTTAACCCAGCGATCGTCTAATTGCTAATCCAGTATTCTAACCACTAGAGGACAGTGTGCTAAATATCCTGGAAGCTTTACCTTGTGCCATGAATAAAATAATAGTGCTGCTTGCAAGTAGCCAGCTGTGTCTGCCTAGAACATATGGAATATCCATATTAAAGGCTTGTTTTAGTTGATGTCATGGGTCATGTTAGGAAAACTGTTTGTGAGTCAGCAAACAGGCATCTGAGGGCCTTTTACGGAAACCAAGCTGTTTAATCTGAAGGTCACAGAGCAGTTCAAACACAAGTTTAAACATGCTCCCTGCTGCCTTACTTTTATGGGCATAATTAATGGCAGTAAAGTAAACCTGTAGTGTTTCGGTCTGAAACTTTATTCACACGCACACACACACACAATTCCTCCACAAACTCATGGATTTGATTGGCAATGGATTGGCAAAGTAATTTCATGTAATTGGTGACACCAAGGTGATGTGTATGCAGTGAGGGTTGAAATATTTCTGTACTTCTGTATTAAATATATATAAATAAGCAACTGTTCTTTAACTAGACAACTCTTTAACTGAGACCCAGGTAGTGTACCGGGATATCCCACTAGCACACCAGATTCTGAACTCCTTGGTTCGAAACTCGTCGTTGCTACCGGTTGGCTGGGTGCCATCTAGCGCAGTGGTCCTTAGCCTTTTTTGCTTTAAGGAAAAGTTTCATGGACCAGTGGGTATGGAAAGATTGAATTAAATTGGTTACAAACTATCTAAATTGAGAATTTACATTAAATGTAATGCTAGTGCATCCTAGGGGTGATTAAAAACATTAAAAACATTTCATTAGTCATCTCTAATGATCATCCAATCATTCTTTCTGTGTGGTCTGGTGGTTGTGCACTTCTGGTCTAGCAGGCATGATCAGCGGTGCCTGTAGCAGACATGTTTCTGCAAGGGGGGATGACCGGATATTTTGGCTGAGGTCTTCAAACTGTGTAAGGACTGGCAGATAGAAAGGGTGAAAATGGTTCTGTTAAGAGCTGTACATGGGTTGGAGTGAGCAGCGATCTACCTGTACACACCTCGGCTGCAATCAGTGATCCCTCAGCAGCAGAAGACAAATTGACTGAGACAATGGGATAAAATAGATAGAAAAAATACTGCCCAATGAAACACCCCCCTAGATAGTTATTACGGATCATTTAACTGACAACTTATCACTTGTGTCCTTTTTCATGAATCTGTCATCCGGAAAATCTATCAGCGCTCATCGATTTTGTTCTTTGGATCAAAAATCACTGAAATTTGCCTCTGATGTTTGAATCCCTGCATGCCACAGGCTACCAGCTTCACAGATCATCGATGCATCTATTCCCCCATCCTTGAATCCAAGCATTAGCAAAAGATGCAAAGTACTTATTTTTCACGTACCCTGATCTGACCTCAATAAAAAGCCCCCTCTCGCCTCATTTCCACATTTTGCCTCTGAGCTTTTCCTCCAGTATAGTGGTGAACACCTTAAGCATCTCTGCACGGGGCTGTAATGCCAACGCAATATAGATGGAAATGAGATTTAGACCATGTTATTAGTTTCCTCTATTTTCTAGTTCAGGCTAAGCCAACGGGCACTTTGTCGCTTCTTATAGTGTTTAAGTGGATAGAAAGGAAGCAGGTGCATACTTTTTTTATTTATATTTAGTCCCTTGTTACAGGTGAGCACATTTCCAGAGAAATCATTTTGAAACATTTTGAAATCGGCCCAGCTAAAAAAATTAAAGATGATAATTTTTCAAGTGTCTAAAAGGATCTATGTAAGGAAATATAAGATCTGAGGTGGTAATACTACACATTTTGCTTGGATATACTATTTAAAAAGAATAGACGTTTGTGCAGGTAAGTGGTGCCGGTCCCAAGCTTAGATAAATAAAAAAAATTGTGTCAGGAAGGGCACCCAGTGTAAAAAAACACTAGCATCATATAGAGTCTCGGCTCTGCCAGCCAGCTGGGCTGAGCAGTCACATGAACGACGATTTGCCTGTTGTTTAAATAAGGGTGGGGTATTAAGCCAGATAGGGATTCTTTTACAACAGATGAAATTACGACCTCTGCTGGCTGATTGATGGCACCATTTCCCTGAGGCGTGACCAAGAGCTGATCCACATTTCTACCGGTCTAGTGTAGGTAATAAAATGCATTCAACTGCTGCCCAAATGTACGGGAGAGGGGGTCTCAATCAGACTGCGGGTGGAAAGGAAACATGCCACATTCGGGCAATTTGGACTTACATAAACACTATATTTTGCTCAGACTTGGCTGCCCGTATGGACAGTGATTGACTAGTCGATATGTAAAATTATCATCAGCATTTTAAAAGCCTTATTCTGTATCAATATATAATGTTTCATGCGTTTACTGATAAAATACTTAAGAACAATATAATTAACTAGTTTTGTAAAATAACTAGTAACATAAATTTAGCAAATTTTCCTTATAAAAGCTTACGTAGATAAAACACATATCAGGGGTTTATTGTTCAGTGTTTCAGTACTTGGCGGCACAGCGGCTAATTGGGTAACAATGTCACAAACTAGCTTATTTTAGAAAGGCTAGAATAAACCTTGCATGTTTTTGACTGCGGACACATAGAGAACATGCAAACTCCGAACAGAAAAGACCCTGTAACTGTTATCGTTTACTGCTATAGTACGCTTAGCTGTCTATAGCTACAAAAATCTTTATTGACTTTTTTTTATTGATTTTTACATACCGACAATCTAATTAAAACTAATTCAGAACCGCTAAACAATTTATGGAGATGCAACCTGGAGTTCATATCCATCAATTCTCAGAAGGCCATTGACCCACAATAAGTGGTACCTTTGCAGCACGAGGTCAGAGCCGAAGTTATTAAAATCCTGTCAGAAAGAATTTACTGCAGGCAGACAACAACTCCTTAGGTGACACATTTCTGACTCTTCTCCAAGAGATTGCCAGAGGGGAACCGGAGTGTAACCGGTGTTATTAGAGTGAGTTGTCAGGGTTGATGGATTTGTTGTTAACCTCAGGACAGTACGGTTGACATTTCATAGCCATTTTGACTTAACAGTGTGTAAGCTGTGCAGGTATTGTATTTTTAGACAGGGGCAGAAAAGGTCTTGCTATACCTTCTGTTTACTTCTTGAAGTTACAGTAAAACACACTGTAGTGACAAAAGTCTGTAGACATTGCTGTTTCAACTCCAGCCCAGCCATGGCTTACAGCAAAGAAAAATATTCAAAAACACTTTCTAGGACCGAGTTCACATTATATGATTTTTACAAAATATCTAGCATTCTTAATATCTGGACCTGCTCTTTTCACCAAGCACATCAACATTGGCTCTAACACCTAGGTTCAAAACTCGACTTTGCCACCGTCATGTTGCGTGAAAGGTCTTGAGATCTGGCAGTAAGAAGTCGAGATTCAGCATATGAGAATGCAAGATACAGGGCCAGGGATAACACCAGACCGCAGCAGCTTTAGAGTATTTCTGATCTTATTGTCCACGTCAAATTCTCTACCTACATTTTTACATCACACAGATCTTATTTTTACTGATTTAAAGCACTTAGAATGGCCAATGCGTGTCGTACAAATAAAACTGGCTTGCCTTGGCATCAGCACTGTGCATTATATTGTATTGCACTTTTTGTTCTCTGTTGCACTGTGGTCCAGGAGGAATGCTGTTTAGTTTCAATATGTACTTGTATGTAGTTTGTAGGAGCCTCTCTGACTCAGTAATACTTCAAACTCTGTCTGCAGAACAGATGATCCCTGCAGGTCATGTTGCCAAATCCACTCAAATTAATTTCTTTTTACTCTTTGCTTGTTCACTGCATGCATGGTTGCTCTTTACATTATTAAACCCCTTGTAACTTCTCGCACAGTTCACAATTTGTCTGCAATTTAATGTAACCGCATCACTGATCAATTCTTTAGTGTGAAAATCACAAAAACGGTGGTCCTCAGACCTTTCCAATATTATTAAACCCTCCTCTTCTCGTTGGTCCGTGAAACTATAGCCTACCTCGTACAAAACAGGTCTGAAGTGCAAAACAGGTTGAGGACTGCTGACTTAAAAGACTCCCAATTACAAGAAATCTAGCTGTGTAGGGTCAAGACCTTGAACATCGTGTTATGTGAACTTGGCATAAAGGCTAAAGTGGAAAGTATTTAGTTAGTCGATAGAAAAATGGATCAGACTGTATAATAAATTCTAGCGACCTTGGTTAAACATGGTGAAATATGGTAATGTAATCAAACTGTGCAAGCTAATAACCTTTAACCCTTTTAACGCTAATTGAAGGGTGTGAACTGAAATCAGCACTATACAATCTCAATCTCACACTGGACATTCTCATCTCAGTAGGAGAAAAGATTAAAATGTCTGTATTTAATGATGTTGCTGTTTGTGATGTACGGACACCCGAAGGGGCTCACAACATGGCTGGCAAACAGATGAAAGGATGATTTTGCTTTTAGAGTCCTATTAACTCTCTTTGGTGAAAAAAAAAACTTGGATGGTGAAAAGGTTTGGTAGGATTGTTAGACACACTGAAATGTAGCTCGAAGTTTATGGGAATTTTCATATAATATTTATTGCATTCCCCAGACATCAGAATCACTTCCACCTTTTCTTCTTGCGTCAGTTCCATCTTTAGTTATCTGCAATGAAAAATCGTTTTAAACTTTCCGTTGATGAACCACAAGAGAAATTGCAAATCTCATTGTTGCAGTCGGTGTCTGAAAAAAGTATGTTTTTCTTTGATAAGCTACATGGCCATTGCAAAAAATTGTCCTTGAACCAATATGGTGACTTTCAAGATGGTGGCCAGGCTCTGTAAATAGACTAAACGATTTTCAGATATTCAGATATTTCATTTTTCTTTTTCGTTTCTAAAGTAGATCAAAATTACCTGTCGACTGAAAATAGTATCTCATGCAACAAAAGTATGTGCACCCTTGATCTGGAGTCACAAATTGTATCTAGAAGACAATAATAGTTCTGTCGCTGTGCTTGGCTGCACATAAATTTGTCACTATGACTATGATCAGAATATAGAGGTTGGAAATGAGTAAACTGACTGGGCATCAGCAGCATTAAACATCTGACCTCAAAAACAAATGCTAATATGATATAGTGGATAATTTTGTTCTTGAGGTGATAACCTTGATTGTTGTCTTTGTAGTGTCAGGTGTTTTTAGGGAACCTGGTATTCATGAAATCCGATCATAACTTATAGCTGGAGATTGAGTTGAGTGTTAATGGCTAGTTGACTGTCCACTTGTCAGCACACCACCTGAGAAGTGTTCATTTTAAATGGGGATAGAGATGAGAGCAGTAGATCACATCAGTAGTGAGATCAGTGGAGCTACTATCTCTAGGATTTACAAAATATAAGACAATGTTTTTATGCAAAAATAAATACAATAAAAAGAGTTTAGTACTTTTTGACATAATGATGAGTGAATTTTTGTACTTTTTTAGTTAGGTTTTTAAGATGAGTTAAGACTGGAAGGGACATTTTATAAGATTTGGCAACCTGGTATTCATGAAATCTAATCTGAAAGATCTGAGTGCAAATGTCTACCAGACCCTGATGTCCACTTGTATATATTAAAGCTCCTGTCTCAAGGATTTACAATATATTTATATTTATGCAGCTTTAAGAGAGGTGCTACTGTAAAAAATATTTGGAGGCCTTTGATTTAAAAGAATTGAAGACGTGAAGTAACAGTAAGTGAATTTATTTTGTTTGATTGTTTATTATTTTGTCAAATGAATAATTATGTCAAATGTGTATTAATGAAATTTGCAGTAGTAATTAAATGTCTTATTTAATATAGGGTGTGTCTGAAGAGAATTGACATCATTCTATGTGTTCTCCTGAAAAGAAGGTTGTCTGTGTTCTTAGATACATTATAATGCTTCCAACTTTTTTTGACAGCATGAGCTTCATAATATCTGTCAAAAGGCACTTTAATAGTAAGACTGATGTAGTCAAATTTAGCTTGATTCAGTTTGAGTGCTTTGCTGCATCAGAATCTGACTGATCAGAATAACATGTCCTATTTGTAAGAACTTCTTAAGAAACTCTTATAAAAATCTATTCATGACCTAAAGCTAAGGTAAAGGCTGACAAACTCTAAACTTGATTGGCCCAGTTAAAGTCCTGACTTGCACCTAATAGAAAGACTTCAGAAGAACTTAAAAGAAGCAGTTCATCCCCAAATCCCAGCAGTGTGTTTAATTTAAAGAAATTTTGCAAGGCTTCCATAATAATGCATTCGACTGCAGTCTTGACTGCTAAAGGTGGAGCAATCAGTTATTATTTTAAGGGGGAAATTAAAGTTGGAAAGGTTGTTATTAAGGGTAAATTGTTTTGATTTTTTGCAATTAATAATTGATAATATCCCTCGATCTGGAGCCCCACACAAGATCTCATACCGTGGGGTCAAAATGATCATAAGAATGGTGAGCTAAAATCCCAGAACTACACAGAGGGACCTGATGAATGACCTGCAGAGAACTGGAGCCAAAGTAACAACTGTATCATCAGTAACACATTACGCCGAGAGGGACTCAAATCCTGCAGTGCCAGGTGAGTCCCCCTGCTTAAGTTAGTTCATGTCCAGGCCAGTCCGAAGTTTGCCAGAGAGCATATGGATGATCCAGAAGAGGAATAGGAGAATATCATGTGGTCAGATGAAACCAAAATAGAACTTTTTGGTGTTTGGAGGAAGAAGAATGCTGATTTGCATCCCAAGAACACTGAGATGACATCATCATATAAATATCTTCCTCCCCTTAAAGCTTCTTTGAGTGTCAAAAAAGGTGTAAATCAGATGGTGCTAAATCTAGACTATACGATTTTTCAGACATGCGTTCAGGCATGATTACTATTTCTACTGTTCTCTCCATATTTATGTGTATACCCACAATATCCAAAATTGAATTAAAAGTGAGATCCCTTGTTTGTCACTGAAAAGTTCACACAGTGCGTAAAATGGATGAATCCCCCGTACAAGGCCCCCATTGCAGGGTGGGAGATATTACCACCAGATATAGCCAGGGTGTCATGTATGTTTAGAGGCCTAGCTTACCAATAACACCACAAATAATAAAATGAGTTTGTAATATTAGTTTTGTTTAATAATCCGAAATGTGTACAGATTGATATAACAAAGATATCTGTAATTTACCAGCTAATGGCACCGTGATTCTGTGGATAACACTGTTGTCTTGCAGGTCCTGGGTTTGATGTGAAGCTCTGGTTTCCTTCCATAGTCCAAAGATTTGCAAAACGGTTAATTGGTAATTCTGGAATGGCCCTGGGTGTCAATGTGTGTGTATATTTGAATTGGGACTGCAATTGATTGGCAACCAGCCAAGTGTGTTTCCCACCTTTCATCCAGTGAATTCTTTCCACCGCGACCCTAAATAGAATTAAGCAGTCGTAAAACATTCTGTGAATGAATGAATGATTACCAGCTGCAACAGTGGCTGCCCCCATCAAAATCTAATTTCAAAAATGAATATGATTATGGAAACTCTTACACAGATTATGGAAACTCTTATACAGAGTAATAAAGGTAACCTGAAAACAGAAATAGGAATACTCACAGCTGTGGAGGCCAAAGTGGATGGCTGCACTCTTATTATCACAAGTCCATCACAGCATGGCAGCTGGCCCAGCGTCTGGACACAGTCCGAAGAGTAATCAGACAGACAGCTGATCAGCCAAGATAAACTCACACACAGGGATGCTTTTCAGTGAACCGAGGATCAAGGGTTCTTCATTTTTGTGGGAACTTTACTTCTAATTAGGGTTGTAACGATACACTCTACCCATCGATACGATTTACAAAACTGGGTACACAATAGAGTAATTTTATTTCTGAGGTAGACACAAACTATGCAAGCCAATTTTGACTTAACCCTAATTTGGCAACTTGGTCAATAGTAGTAGTTTTTTCTGTAAATATCCATTCATTAATAATTTATTCCAATTTAAATAGTGTCTGATGGGAATGGCTCTTCACTGACTTGTGGTTCATCGTTACATCCCTAGTTCTAATATTTCCAAAAATATGTCGCAAATATGGATACGACTCAGCAACTCATGGCAAGAAGGTCCTAGGCTTGATCACCAGATAGGGTGGTTTGGGTCCTTTCTATGTGGAGTTAGCATGTTCTCCCTATGTATGCCTGGGTTTCCTCCAACAGTCCAAAATATGCAGCCAGGTTACTTGGAGATTAAATTGTATTATAGGTACTTAGCCACTAGGCTGCATAAGCCAGTGCATTGTAGTGTCGGACAAATAAGGAGAGTTGTGTCAGGAAGGGTATCTGGCATAAAAAACTGTGCCAAATCAATAATACAGATCACGATCTGCTGTGGCGACGTCTTAGCCAAGAGTAAATTCTTATTAAAAGTAATTCATGATAAGTTTGACTAAGGTATTTATTGGTTCATCCAGTTTAACCAGGAAGGTTTTTCTCTCTTACTGGTATAACGAAAACCATATTTACATTTCTCCTGACCCTAGGGTTAATGAAATGGGAGAAGAGGATGCTTGACTGTGAGCCAATCTGAACATAAAACATTTAGGACTGGGAAAATGAGTTCTGGCACACTGGTGGGAGGTCAATTACCTGACCCATTAAGCACATTCCTCGAGGGAATGACCAGCTGCAGACGTCTAAGACAACAAAAGGCTGCATTTGGAGCAATGATGTTTCTACAACACAAGTCATACCGTCAAGACCGAATCTGGCCAGGCGAAATCACAGTGTTAGAGATGAAGGGCCACCCCAAGCAAGTGGAAGTTAAGCTTGTCATCTGCACCACCACAACAAAGAGCATTTGGGGGATGAAATATGGAAGTGGACAAGAGTGCTTTGTGTGTGTTTAGTTTTAAACTTTTACTAAGGATATAATGTACAGTGACATGGAAAAGTTTGGGTACCCCTGGTCAAAATTACTGTTACTGTGAACAGCTTGTTGAGCAAGTTAAAGATAGAATAATCTACAAAAGCCATAAAGTTAAAGATTAAATACAGTTTAAAGTAATATTTGTGTATAAATTTGATTTTGTGCAATTTTAGAGTAAGAAAAGGAAAGGAGTACCATGCAAAATTATGGGTACCCAAGGAGGTTTGAGCACTCAGAAAACATTGACTGAGGTCTTAGAGTTTAAGTAGCCTGTTAAGGTTATAGCTTGATAGCAGAATTTCATTAAAGAACACCTCTCCTACAATTGAGCATAGGAGTGGACCACTCATGTTTTGGGCTTGTGTTGCAGTTAATAACAAATTCTGAAACAAACATAAAACCCTCAGTAAAAAAAAACACAGAAGTTGAAAAGACAATAGCTATGCTAATTTGGGGTAGTAATGCTAAACACTTCAAAATACACTCAAACCGTACAAACAAAATCCAAACTCAGCACAGAATGACCCGGACCATATCACTTGGGATCAAACTCAGAACCTTCTTGCTGGGAGATGTCAGTGATACTCACTTAGCTGCACACACCTTTGTTTACTTCTATGGCACTTTAATTGCACCATTTATGTAAAAGAATTGTACAATCATGTCAAGATCTTGGATAAAGAAAATATTTTTTACTCCAGTGCAAACCAAGGACCCCAGATGTTTGAAACAAGTGGTTCAACAGATGCTCAATAGGGTTAAAATCTGGGGAATTAGGGGGGCAGGGTTGTACTTGGAAGTCTTGGTCGTGCTCTTCCAACCACTGCCAGGTTGCTACTGTTGGGCAAGGAAAGACTCAATTAACCCCCAGCTGCTCAGACTGTATACTGTAACTATAATGTTAGTAAAGTAAAAGATATCTGCTAAATGCTGAAAATGTAAATATTTATGACACTTTCCAAATAAGTTTGTTGGCATGTAGAGCTATAATTTAATCAAAAACATGGTTATTAATCAAACTTTTTTATTAAAAAAAACACGTTTAGTATATTTTAAAATAATTTGTATACTGCAGTGTATTACAAGTATTGGATTGAATGTGTCATTATAGAACTTACCTCATGTGGGAGGTAGTGAGCAGATGAAGTGTGAGTAAGAGTCAAGAAGAACTGTTTTTGAACTGTTAGTTTTCTGGCTCATTTGTCTTGTACTACAATGACTCCTCTTGGAGTATCAACACCACCTACATTTCTGCAAAGTTTGGCATGCCTTGTGATGTGTGAAGGTGAATAACATGCATCTATCTTGTTTATATCATCCTAAGAACACACAAAGACAAATGGATGATTCACCGACCAGTTTCTGACACAATAACTTGTTTTTTTCACCAGGAAAAGCTATGAAATATGTGGAGTAGGGTTTAGTTCTGGAGACATCTCAATGATGTTTAAGATAATCAAATGAACCTGAACACTTTGTGAAATTCCAAACTAAGTCTTGGAAATGTCAAATTTGTACATAATTTATGAAAATGTTTATGGACAGTTGACGTGTTAAAATGTCAAATCAAATTCACAGCTCAATAAAGTGTTCCAACAGCATTGTTAAGCTATGACCAAGACACATTAATGAGATTATCATTAATGAATTGTACCTACCAATCCTGAGATCGTCTTAGAGCTACCTCTGTCATGTTTAAGAGCATCATTTACCTCATTTGACAAGCCATAGTGGAAAATATTGGAAAGACTAATGCATCCAGATGTATCTCCGATCAAATGGGTTGGATAGACCCTTTGTTGAGTTAGAGTCGGGCGCCAAGACTGTCTGGAGTTCTCTAGATCTGAGGAAGTATTCTTGGCAAGACAGGACAAGAACCCGAAACCTTGATCCCGATGAAGTAAAGGTATGTCAAGTATTATAAATGGACTACAGAGGGATAGTGTGCATATAATAAAACAGCTCTTGATTACAAAAATACAGCTAGATGCCAACCATCTGCAGCAGATTTAAATTGATTTAACAACTTTGTGTGCGGCCCAAGATTCTGCAGATTGTGAGAGATGTTTAACAAGATTTATTAGAAATTAATATGTCCATTAGGATATAGCCAATTTTTAATTGCTGTCTCGTGAAGAAATGGGATGTCTTTGTTTCCTGAGTTACCTCAGCTTTGTGGATAGAGAGACACACCCTGATATTCATTATCCACCGTGTCTGTGAAGGTGCCATCAATCAGCCAGTTGAAGTCTAATTGCATCAGTTTTGAGAAATGGCAGAGCTGAATTTTTTTAACCCCTGCACCACCTGAAAGCCAGTTTTGATTTCTATACTTTCTGTTTTCCAATTTTTTGAGGGGCTGGCATATCATGGTCTTTTTAGCAAGGCACATATAACCACTTTACACAGGATGTCACAGGTATGTGGAGTCACACTGGCTGCAGTGCATCCCACAGAGGGGACATGGGGAAGGATCTTAAGAGCAAACAAAACCATCAAGGCCTGCGATTGACTGGCGCCCCATCCAGGGTGTTAACATGTGCCTTGCATAGTCTCCAGCACCCCTCTCCGACCCTAATTAGGATAAGGGATTAAATTCAATGATAATGAACTGAAGACCATCAAGGTGGTTCCACAGATGCTCAGTTGGGTTCAAGTCTTGGGAAATAAGTGGACAGGGTAGTACTGGTCTTGCTCATGCTCTTCTATGCAATGTTGGACATTTCTAGCTGTGAGATATGTTCCATTGTCTTGCTGGAAATTCCCTTCACTAATATGAAAGCTCTGTAGTTATTCAGTCAAACTTTCACTTGGAATCGAGCATCTCAGCAGGCAGCTTTTTAATTTTAGGCAGATGTTAATCCTTGTTTTAACAAGAACTTGGTCACACTATCATTTAGCTTGCAAGCTCTCTTTGCTCCTTTTTCGGCATTTCTTTTGCTCTGACTGTGGCAACTAAGCAGACGAGTAAATCTTCATTTTCACAGGATCCCCATATTCAGCACCTGTAGGAATGGTTTCTGATTGTTTTTTAATTAATAACTTGTTTTTCACTCTGATAAGGCAAAGTCAATGTTCATGTCTTATGTTCAACCGGCTGGAAAAACTATGAAATTTGTGGAGTAGGGTATAGTTCTGAGATCTCAATAATATTTAAAGTTAATAGAATGAACCTGAACATTGTGTGAAATGCCAAACTAAAGAGTCTTGAAAGTTTTAAATTTGTACATAATTTCTGAACATTTGTGGAGGATTCCATGTAAATTGATGTGTACAAATGGCACATCAAATTCACAACAAACTAAAGTGTTCCAACTTGTCAGAGCTTAATAGTGCTGTTGGCTTAATCTGACAGTGCTGTTGACAGTGCTTTCTTTGCTCTGACAGTCAGTGACTGAGTAGACGAGTACATCTCCATTTTCACAGTGGTCCCATATTCAGCACCTGTAGGAATGCTGTATGTGCTCAAAAAAATGAGCCGGATCTTCTTTCAGAGGTTGTGTGTGTGTGACATGGCCAGAAAAATTCCCACAGAAACCTACCCTGTTTTAAATTCTATATTTTAGACTGTGCAGGGACAGTCGCACAAGCACACTTACACCATTGATTAATTTGGTTAATTGTATCTGTGTTTAAGCGGGGCTTACGCAGTGGGCATGCATTTTAAAAATTCACTAATATTGATATCAATGTCATTTGTCATTCTAAAGACTTTCATGTCAGACCTTACCCTCCAGTTGCCAGACCCAGAGGTTTGTTACCTGACCATTAATATAAAAAATGTAAAATGTAATGTAATATAAATGTAAAAAATATGTATGACCAGACATATTGGGTTAACTAAGACCTTGAGTAGACACTAGTCTCTGGCCTCTGCTAACCTCACAAAACTGCTCCAGTGGATAAAACATCTGCCATGAGAGAATTATTCCCACACTTTGACATTCATCATTTGAACGCCAGTTTGAGTATCCTTCACTTATATGCCCTGAGTGAGAGCCTGACATCAGCATTTCATTGGCATAACCACTAATTCGATGCTCATGAAGAGCAGCAGGCCTGGACCATAGTCAACCACTTAAACCACTTCTTTTAGGACAACTGCTGCACACCGATAGAGTTGAATTACACCTTTTTTATCACCTTTTTTTAATGTGTTAGCTGATTGCCAACGACAGGGCTGCAGCCATTGATTATTGTTTAATTAAGTAATCTATAAATTATTCCAACATTATTATTAAGCACCTATGATGAGCAGTTGGATTTTCCCACTGTACACCAGCACAGAGAGTCTAAGTGGATGGAGCCCGGATGAATGGGAGGGTAGTGCCAGGGCATCCAGCATAAAAGCTGTGCCAAATCATTGAAGTTTGGTGACACCTAAGAACCGACCAAATCGAACAGGAATAAGGCAGAAGAAAAACAATTAATCAATTGGATAATAAATACTTTAATAAAGAGCAGAAAGTAAATACATTTAGGATAAAAAAAATACATGTTTCTTAAATCAAACTGCACAATTCTAGCCATTGCATATAGCACAGAAATTTTTGAAATACAACAACAAATTACTAAAATGAAAACAGGCAATGTAAAACTAAGACATACACAATAATACATAAATATCTGCTTTCATTTGAGATTTCAGAACTAAATGTTTCAGCTACAGCACACACATAAACCTTTTATTTTGTTGGGAGGCTTTTTGGCATTTGTAAATGTTCTAGCAGGATTGTAATCTCATATATTAGGTAGAACTGACATTTGTGTGTGTTCTTGTGTGTTTGCCTTTAAAAAGGCATGTGGTGATTGCATGAAGAAATGTAATCATATCAAAAAGGTACTCTGATGGTGTGAATGTATGAAGGTGAAATTGGCTTAAACGAATGAAGACTACAACTGAAAATAACGTTTAACCCACTGTTTAGTTTAACCCTAATTTCCAAGGGAAATATTTGCAAAACATAATAAAAAGAACAGTTAAGTTGCATAAATTGATATAACTGATAATGATTTCCAATGTTTTCACTGATCAACTTCATTACATTTTTAGTTATTATATTTATTACATGCAATGAACTTATTTAAAACCTAAATAGTAGTTAAAGTAGCATGGAGAAGGAGAAGGAGGTGCAGCACACATGCTATGAGCCTGTTGAGATGCAGGGTGAGCCAGCCAGGAGTCACCCAACAGAGCCCAGTTCCTCCCCGCACCACAGTCCCCTAATCCTAGTAGAGTAGTTCATCAATGGTTGAAGTGGCCTCCAGCAGGCGAGAGGGTAAAGAGGTCACAGAAAGTGGTGACATAGATCATCATGATCATCATCCAAGCTATAGCGAAACAAGATGCATACTGTAGACTCTATCTGATGGCAGATTTGGCCTTGTTAAGAAAGGAAACTCCAAGCTCATTTACACCTTGAACCACAGTGCCACCAAAATCCAGCAGCTGAGGCACCCTCAAGAAAAAATACAAAATTTATTCTCAGGAGGAGAAGCAAGCCCTAGTTGAACTTCAAGACATCCTAAGGAGAAGACTGACAACCCTTTGTAGAGCAGAGTGGCATAGAAGAAGAGGAAGAGAGAGGGCTAGAAAGTGTGCTGCTTTCATTGTTAATCCCTTTGGCTTTACAAAACAAATGCTCGGGGATAAACGTAGCCATGCTTTCTCTGTTACTTCTTCATATAAATAAGACACCATCCACTGTCTGAATGTTTGCTCACTATACCATATATATGGGGTGTGTTTAAAAAGCTAGGGAGTTACCCTGCAGTCCTACTTCCTACATGGGGAACTATTTGAGTGAAGCAGATTTTTGTACATTGTTGAATGTTCAAATGTTCGTAAGTCAAGGGACTTTATTGATCCCCTTGGGGAAATTAACTGTAACTATACTTACAACCTTAAGGAAGAAACAAGCACTTTTACTGGACAGTGTATTGAGCATTGGACATATCTCCCCATCATACCAAACCCTTTCTATACCTCTATAAGATCACATGTCCATTGAAACTTAAGGACACATTTTTTTCAAATGAGGATGAAAGCACAAGTCTGCTTTTCCATGAATAATTCAATAGCAAGTAATGCATGTTGTGAGTGAGGTTTGACATCCCTAGCGCCAACTTTTAATCTAGAAATGTTTTGCTTTTAGTCTGAAGACAGATGACAAAGCCAAGCTAATGCACATGGACATTAGCCTCCTACCACTTCTTCTGAGAAAAAAGCAAAACCTGCGAAAACAATCCATAATCGTACAGAAATGTGAACGAGATCACAGATGTGGGCCCCCTGTAGTGATGAAAAGTGATGAGAATCATGAAGCCGTCCTGTCAGGTTGAAACGCCGTAAAAACAACTTCGCCACAGATCTCAGACTTCGGGTCTCATTTTGAGCTTTGATTTATTACCAACCCATTTTCTTTAGGAGTAAAAGCTCAGAAAAGGAGGAAGAAAGGGTTCCAAATGGCTCCATAATCACATCATCACAAGATCGATATTAGAGAGCACAAGCTATCTGTTCGAGATGAGAATAATCTCGGGACTGCTGCTTCAGTTACAGCATTGCAGATAAAGAGACAAAATAAAAAATAAGAGGTTTCATGGCTACAGTCATTTTCTGCTGTCGGTATGGTTAAAGATTAGTTTATTCATCCTATCCTCAAAGCTTTTCTTTCAGAGGAAAAACGCACAACGAGAAGATGCATGGAAATAGGCTTTGCTTTTCTGAAAAGCATTATATAAGGTTATCACTAATGAAATGACTTGATTTAGGCATCAATAAATCTTTTCTGCAATGTTGAATTGCCACACTGAATGTGATGTATGCAGTATTGATTGAAAACTGAAGGGCACATTGAGCAAAAGTACATGAACACTTTATTTATTCTTAGTTATTTATTTCAGGGTTTGGGAGATATCCCTTTGGTGGGATTCAAGCCAAGAAAAAACATTTAACAACCCAGAGACAGGATAGGTTTAGCCCAGTGTTAGGATACTGGACAAGGCCTGTAATCTTTGAATGCTTAAACTGTCACAGTACTGTAAGTTCAATTTTGGTTAAAAGCACCTGCAAAATGCTGAAGATTTAAAAAATGTAAAGTAAATTCACCCTTAATGATAATTTGCTGCATCTTGTAAACCAGCTAGCATGAAAATTAGCTACAATGAAGACAGTTAAAGCAGAGAATGCTGAACTGAAACTTCTGTATTGTTGTACTTCCTTGGCTCTGTGAAGTAACGTTTTCTGCTTTCATCTACAAGTACAAAACAAGTACAGCTTATGATTTATGACTAGCTGTAGCTGATACTGAGCCATGAATTTCTATCATGTGATTGCAGAAACAGGCTCAGCAATCTTACTAAATGAGGTTGTATTATCTTTGTCAAGTAAATATTGAAATCAGCATAATAGCATCGAAAGTATGACATGCACATCTTTAATTGTGATATTTTAGCTTGTCAAGAGCTTTCACATTGGTTTCTGGGTGAGGATTGATGAACGTGTATGTGCTTTACATTACTGCTGTTGAGTCTTGCACAGCTCAAATGTTTATGGGCTCATTATACATAACATTCAAGAGCCTGTGCTAAACTTAGTAGCATGATAACTTTCACAATGCATGTAGACACCTTCTTCATTAGAATGCCATAGAGATGATTACACAGCAAAAGTTTGTTCACAGTGATGTATTGTATGACAAGACAGATGTGGACACCTGACCATGTAATGACATCAAAAAACAATTATTAAACAGGCTAAAGATACTGATCAAGTCGTTTGCTACATTGCTAAAAGCTTGGATGTATTGTTTTTAGTAATATATAAATGTGATTAACATTACCCCCTTACACTCGCTACTTCACTTTGTTATGAACGTTTCCCAAAAGTTTTGATCAGGCACTAATTTTGGACTAGGATATGTATTTCAGGAACAGTGGTAGCCTAGTGTGTAGAGCTTCGGGTTATCGACCAAAAGATTGTTGGTTCAAATCTGCTTTGCAGCCACTGTTGAGTCCTTGAGATAGTTCCTTAACTCTCTGCTCAAGGGGCGCCATACGATGGCTGACGCTGTGTACTCTCTCTGTACTCTCTTCTAGCAGACATCAGTTTCTTTTTCATCTACAAACTACAGATGGTCCAGAACTCTACGGCATGTCTCATCACCCACACTCTCTCCCATGACCACATTAAAGGTTCTCCAGCATCTCCATTGGCTTCCTGTTAAATATCTCATACAGTTGAAAATCCTTCTACTTACCTGTAATGCTCTTACCAATTTCGCTCGCTTATCTATCCAATCTTTTTGGCCCTTACAAACCCACTAGTTTTCCCAGGTCCTCGTCAGCTAGGCTTCTCACACTTCCCCCATCTAACCTCCACAGTTTCGGTGACCGACCATTTACTAGATGTGCACCTTGGCTCTGGAACTCTCTTCTATTCCTGGTTAGACTATTAAACTCTCTCCCTGTATTTAAAACTAACCTTAAAACGTACCTTGTCATACTAGCATACAAACTCCCAAAAGCCCTACCAGGTATTTTCTTTGTAAAGTACTCTCTATATGTTCTCTATGTGTCTATCTGAGTGTAACTGCTGTCTGATTATCTCTATGTGGCAGTATTATGTGTTGTCCTGTTTTTTGCTTTATTTGTTGCTAATGAAAGTGTCTTTGGGTTATTGAAAAGCACTATATAAAAACAAAGCAAAGTTAAGTGATGCTGAATAAAGAATAGGCATTTCACAAAGTTGTTATGAAGAAACTACAGTGACATGACTTATCTCAGCCCCAGTAAACTGCTTTGAAAAGCATTGGTCCAAGATGGCAACAATTAAAACAAGATCAAACACAATATAGGTCTAAACATACACATGTTACATCATCATCTGCTCTCCAAAAAATGGCAGTTCAAATTATGTTATGCCTTTGAATGCTGTCTATTAAGGTACCTTAAAAAATGTAAGTAAAATAAAATCTATAAAAATATATAGTGTCATTAATATCCAAACATGACACCTCATCCCTTTGGTTGGAATGACATGAGGTAATTTGTTTTAGGCACAACTAAAATAAAGAGCTAGCAGGTAACAAGGTCATTAAGGCCTTCACAGGATGTCCACACCTACATCCGAAAAAGGGTTTTGTTTTATTCAGTTTTCAAAAAGCAATAGTTTATCAACTTTGGTTGGATGGGTAATGGTTCTATGTGGATCTGATTCCAGTAAAATGACTTATTTAGGGGTTCCTTGAGGATTCTCTGGAGGATTATTGATTCCTAGGAGTGCCATATACCTCTAGTAGACAGCAAGGCAGACCCCCTGATTTCATGACCTAGCTAGAAATTCAAATCTTTCTTGCACTATCACTGCACTAATGTACTAAAGCATCTCAAATTTTCCCTGCACTCAACACTTTCATTCTTTGGTAATATTTAACATTCAACTGTAGGACTCAGCAATAAAGCTGCATTGCATTTATCATGCTGCCTGGTGAAAAGACAGCCAACGTGTACGACACAGCTATTTTGTCTTTAGATTCACGGCACAGATAGATCAGTTGAAATGCAATGAATCATGTCCCGCACCTACTCCATCAAGCAGTTCTCAGAAAGCCAGGGAAAGAATCAAATTTTCTGAACACAGTGCGTGCATCTCACTGTCTGCAGACGCATTCTGCTGGTAGAGAATACATATTTAATGAAACTGAGTTTACAGGCCATGGCAGCTCTGGTGAAAATGTAATCCTTATCATTTCGACTAAAGCTAGGCATTGAATTGCCTGCATAAAGTCATTGACGATCAGAAATTCGATGTGGGTGCCCAGGTGGCGCAGCAATATATTGCAACCCACCATGGAAATGGGGGAAAACAAGTCAAACTCAGAAATGATGGTTGACCCCCTTGCTTAAAACGGCTTAAGTTTTTTCCCCAAGTATAAACCTTAAGGGGATATTTTATCATAGCCATGGCATATACTTAAGTGTGTTTCATAAAATCCCTCAGACGGTTCACTTAACTAAGATTTACTGCAGTTACTGAGATTTTACTGCGGTGTTCAACTGTTTCTATGACAATGACACATCAGCAAACAGTTGTCCTTAAAACAAATGACCAAAATGTAAAATAACTGAGAAAACAAGAAAACCAAATCCGCCCGAGAAGGAGAAAATGGATTATTTTGAAAGAATTTGTTTTATGTAACCAGGCACAGGTGCTTAGAACCCTAAAGCTATGTGTTACATATTGTCGCTGTCCAATAAAAAACATGTATCTCCAAAAACCCTGCTTTTCAGAAGAAGAAAAAATTCGAAGAAACATAATGTTACTTAGTTCGTTTTTGTTAAATTTGCTGGCAGGGATTAGATAACAGTTATTACCTTAGACACAGAGTAAACACACACACACATGAATGGAAGTGGGAGGTGATAAGATTTTAATTCACAGCTCTAGCAGCCAGTGCAGACACTCGTTACAGATTTTGTTTTTTTTATCTTTTCATTTGTCAATTTGATATTCACTTTTACCAACAGAGTAATTAAACCCACAATCCACACATTAAAAAAAAGTGAAAAACTCTAAAAATGGAGATACATGTTTTTCATTGGGCAGGGATGATCTACTCTCTGCTGTGGCTCCTGAAAATCATACTAATCATGCTAAAATTATTAAAGATTATTTAATTTAATAAAAAAAAATTAGTCAAATACTTATTGATACTCACCGGTATCAAGAATGCCCTGTTATTGTTCCGTTGTTCACAATGCAACACCTCAGAATGGATGCTGTCCTAAATTATGACAGATATTAATTTAATTACGAAAGCATTTGTTCAGTTTGCTGAACTAATTCTGGATTAGTTCCAACTAGTAATCAGAGGGTTCAAGCCTCATACCTCAAAGTTGTCAATTACTCTGTGGCTATTGGTGGCCACAAGAGAACAGCTTCCCTTTCAAGTCATGGTCCTTTTTAAAACTTGTTCTTCATGCCACCTCAGAAACCCTTCCAGTGCTACTGTTGCTCTTTCCGAGCTTGTTAGGGATCTGGATTTGAATTTCTGTGGGGCTGCTTTGTGTCCTTTGAGCTAAAAAAAGATTTTTTTTCTATGATGTAATTTAAAATAGAGAACCAAATCATAGCCTGGGGATGGAAAGAACTGCTTTGAAATAAAACAACTCTTGTCACGTCATATACATGACATATGACATAAGTCGCCTGAAACACTCAGTTTAATTTCAAACTGTCTTTTATTTCCTGATTGTGCACATTAGTGGTAATTAAATGACTGGGGCTGATTTTTTTGGCAAGGAGATTCTCCATAAATAGTGTGTGAATAAAAATAGCTCCTCCTAGGCCAGTTGGTCGAGATATTTTCGGGTGTGGGGTTAAGGTCACCACAGGTTTTTAAAAAAAATTGTCTATTAGTGTATAAATTATTTTAGTTTATTAATACAAAGTTGGAACAAACGATTGCTGGTAAATTTTCATGACCACATATGCAATTTAAATGAACACCAATGAAGAATTCCCATTAATTACATTTTTTGGGAAGGTCTCAGACCTCAGGATTTATCAAAAATGCAGAGGGATGTTAAGGTGGAAGCTGTATGTACACTAGGTCACAGGTTTTCAATCTTTTCTAAGCTTTGAGGACTTCTATTTGTTGCTCTATTGCTTTAGAGTAAGAGGCATATTTAATTTGAAGATTAGTCTTGCACATGCAGTGCACATTGTGCCCGCGACTGGAATATCCTGAACAATTTTTACCCTTTTCCTCCCAATTTACCATAGCCAATCTACTGCCCTGGTGGCATCCAAAGAGGGTATATTGGCATATTATACACACTCCCTTTGTTGGATGTACAGTCCACCAGTCCCTTCCAGTTCTCCCATACATTGGTGAATTTTAGTGTCCAAGGACATAGAACCACGCCCCGATCACTGTGTCCCTCCACTTTCCATACAGACACCTGGGCAACCAAGATCCATAACCAGCATCCTTAACCTATCATTTTAGTCTGGCTCTGCAAACTGTAGGCCATGAATTAATGATTTATTAGTCAGGTCCTCTTTTACAATCTGTGGCAACACAACAATGGGAAAATAAATGGCTGTATCATAACGGTAGTTGATGTGGACACGTCCTTGTAGGTTTAAACAGACATAATTAAAGGTTAAGGAGTTGGTAGCCTGCACAATACTATACTGAGAATTATGAGAGCCCCTCAAAACTCTTCTATCTGTGATATTCATTATGACTGTGCAAATCAAAATAAAATAAAGTTTTATCTATCACATGCATTGCCATGAATATGACTGGTAGTTAAATACTTCTGTGACTGATTATTAATATAATAAATTCAAAAATCCCCCAAAATAGAAAATCAAAACAATGTAAGGTGACCAATGTAAGTGAAAAACTGAACAGTTCATCAGTGAAGATTTTCAGCTTTGTTATGAACTGCTCTCTGCATCTCTGAGTATTTTTTGAATGTTACAGTTGCACATTGTGTTTTTATAAAGTACAATTCCAGCAGGAATTGTAACTACCTGTGGTGACTGATGTATATATCTACTTAATGGATATTCCAGACTTTGCTGGTACACCCTCTTCCTTCCGTTCTGGACACTCCTGCCTTTTTCAACTATTTAACTACACTAGATGTTTTCACACAGATATCTATTATTTTTGTTGTAAGACAGACTACAGTATATTTTGATGTTTGACTTTGCTGTGTATCTCAGTAATTGAAACTTTGGAGAGGTCTCTTTGTACATTCTTTTTCTTT
This sequence comes from Microcambeva bendego, assembly GCA_034509265.1. NCBI lineage: Eukaryota > Metazoa > Chordata > Actinopteri > Siluriformes > Trichomycteridae > Microcambeva > Microcambeva bendego. The sequence goes on from JAYDZG010000025.1 coordinate 8,685,244, forward strand.
TTTGCCAGAAAATATTTGAGAGTAGGTGCTGGAAAACTAATCAAATAATATTACTTTGACTAAGATATGACTATGGACTAAAAGGTTTAGAGTTTAAATTCCTCATCTGCCATGTAGCCACTGTTGGGCCATTGAGCATGATCCTTATATCTTTGCTCTTATATCTTTTGCTGTGCTCTTACCCCAGCATCAATACATGCTTGTGAAGTGAATAACACTGATTATCTCATTAGAGGGTGGAATATAT
>JAYDZG010000025.1:8730999-8748921 GCA_034509265.1 Microcambeva bendego
CATTAACACCGCCGGCTCCTATAGGTGTGAGTGCCACCCTGGATATGGTCTGATGCAGGATGGATACACATGTGCTCCCGGTATGTGAATGCAATGCTGGCTGGTTGATGTCATTTGCAGTTTTTTTTTATAGATTTTACATAGTTTTTACTCTGGATGCCCTTCCTGACACAACCCTCCCTATTTATCCGGATCAGGCACTGATTGCTTAGTAAGACAGCTGCTGCTCCATAATCGATTCTACTGGACAGAGTAGCAGTAGGCAGACACATAACACTGCGAGTTAAAATGATGAAAAGAGGGTATTTTTTTGGCGTCCATTATTCACAACTTTTCACTTTTCACGGCTGCTCTTGCCATACAAATTTTGGGGGTTTAATATATCTGTCCTGTTCTGCTTTGTTAAGTTTTGTGGCCTATTAAACAACATGCGAGGAATTTCATTAGTGAGAGAACTCGTGAACAATAATTAAGTTTCTTTAAGTATGTTAGTCAATGTAAAGCTATATTTTTTATCATAAGCATTTTAGTCTCTCTCGAAAAAGCTGATTCACACAATTTCTCAGCACGCAAATCTATAACATATTTTATAAGTGAATTTGTGAGGAAAATCTTGCTAAACACAGATACATATGAAGTTTTCACATTAGATTTTTAGAAGGCTAAATATGTTGAATTTTAGGAAGATTGCACGAATTGCATTGAGTTTCAAAGATTTCGAGGCGTATCACTGTACTGATTATCATGGAACTTTTAATAATAATGAACGACGGTCCCCCTTTATATAAAGTAAAACATTGGTGTCTGACCTTACTAAAGCCCACTGGCTTACAAATGCTGTGTCACTGGCACTTAAAGCAATAATAGAATCTGCTTCTCCTAAACACATGACCTACGAGGAACTTCTGCCACATACAATTCAGCTGGTACAGCCATTTGTATTCATGGTCGGAATGCGATGTAGAGTAAAAGCATTGTACACTCTAACTGGCTCACACTGAGTGAGAAGAATGCATTTCTTCTCAGTTTTATATCCTGCCTATGTGGATCAGTGTCAGCTGTAAAGCTTTACCAAGCTTCTTAGAGAAGTAATCAGTTTCAAGTGCAGACCTACATATTGATAAAGTCCCCGGGACAAAGATTTTAAGCAACTTAGCTTTTGGGTTGATCTGATATTGTTTTGTCATAGAATGTGCTGTTCAAGATCTGTGTATATATGTTTTTGTCCACTGAACAGACCTGGGCAGACACATATCTCATTCTCAGGCAATCATCGTAATAAACCTGACTGTCATTGGCTAAAGAACATGTCAAAATAAATTAGTTGTACTTCATTGGTTTAAAGTCAAAAGTTCCTGTGAGGACATTCACCCAATAAAATTAAAGATTCGTTTAAAGCTTTTTGAACTAAAATATTACAAGTTGACCCTAAACGTAGTAAGTAGAGCCTTGATTAATACAGCTTTAATACAATTTTCTAGTTCATTTGGTTGCTTAACAAAAAGGTTTTAATTAAGTGAGCTGTAGACACTTTCCTGACTACTCACCATTATTTTTTGGGTTATAGAAACTATAAAAATGGCTGCTGTTGATTTACAAGGGCTAACTGGGCAGATTTATTTTCTTTGACAGGGTTACAATCGAAAGAAACTAAAGAATCTTTTTGAAAATATTAGCTTTAAATATTCAATACAAACTTTATGATAGCATAGTCATTAGCACAGCTAGAGATTTATGTTACTAGTGTAGCTCTCTGCCTAGTATTCATTGTTTGTCTCTAGATATGTATTTTGTGGGAATCCACAGCCCAGATCAGAAGCAGTAATAGAAGATGAATGAAGAAAATATTGCAGCTGTAGCCTAGGGGTTAAGGTACTGGACTAGTAATCGAATAGTCGCTGGTTTAAGCCGCACCACTTCCAGTTTGCCACTGTTGGGCCCTTGATCAAGGTGTTTAAACCTCAATGGCCTAGACAACATACTGTCACAGTTCTGCAAGTCACTTTGGATTCAAGCACCTGCTAAATGCCAAGAATGGAAGTTATCAAATATTTATCAAGCATTTGTGAATAAAATTGCTTTATTGTGATTATTTTATTAGAGAATTCAGAGGAAGACAACCGAGTGATGGAGGAGGACAGACTGTTTACTTCAGCTACACCACTGCAAAAGACCACCCAGGCACAAAATCCATGTGCAGGTATAATATTGTTGTTGTTCCTTATACAGTTTATTGCCAAGTGAACACAGGTGAAGCAGGAGTGTTCCACTAGCACCCCAGCGGAAAGAGTCTAAACTCTAAAAAGCATCGGTTGGCTGGGCACCACCCTAGCAGTTACGATACAAACACCAGTGTATACTGCCGGTCCCAAGCCTGGATAAATAAGAGGGTTATGTCAGGATGGGCATCTGGCATGAAACTATGCAAAATTAATAATGTGGCCCCCAATCCACTATGGTGATGCCTATAGGGAGCAGCTGAAAGGATTCACATACATACACATACATATTGACAAAAAGTATGTGGACACCTTATTAGTTTGTTGGAAATCTATTTTAAATATTAAATATTTAAGACATTTCAAGCAAACAAAGCTACAAATTTTACAATCTATTTCAAATTATGTTTCCACTCCATGCAACACCTGTTATTGTGCCATGTTTCTTTGGAACTGTTCACAAGTGGTATAGGGATAAAATGCATAAATATCCATTTCATTGCCTACTCAGGCACACCTGATGAGGACAAGACCAGACCAGGGCAGTCGTAACTCAGTGGTTAACGAACTAGTTATGAAAAGATTGCAAGTTCTAGCCCTACTGCTCCCAGGTTGGTACTGTTCAGCCCTTAAGCAAGGCCCTTAACCCTCAGACAAGATACAGTGAACCCCTGCAAATTCGTGATTCAGGGTTTGTAGACTCTTTTGTGGAGTTTTCCCTGGAACCTAACTAATAAAAGTCTGTGGAAACAATTAATATCCTACACATTTGTATGGTTTTATCGTGGTAATATATACGTTTAAAGCTAAATGAATAAGAACAATTATTTTACTAATTTTGTAATAAAAATATTACTCTATCAGCTAAATTTACCTTACTTACACAAAAGAAAATTGGCTTCCATGAATGACAGTATGTACATATAGGGGTAACATGTGTAAAGTGATACATCCCTGGCTTTGGTAAGTGGTGTAATAACGTAATAGAGATCTCTAAAGTGTTTATAGACGAAAAGAAAATCAATGTATTGAGGCTGCTATTTCAGAGAAGACTGCTTTATTAAAAGAAGCATCTGTTTCCATGAACACAGAGCTTGAGAGTGTTCCAGCAACACACAGTTCCAACGCCTCCCTGTACAAACATGAATATTTCAACTGTCCCTATAAAGTGAGCTTCTGAGTAAATGAACCGCTACAGTTTCTGAACCTTAACTCTTGCCTCCACCCCCCAAAATAGTCACACTGATTGGTTGTTAAGACAGCTGCTGCTCCATGATCAGTGATATTGATTTTTCAGCCAAACTACAAGCAGTACAATGATCTTTTCACTGATTATTGGTGTTTAAACTATTCAAATAGGCATTTATAGTTTTTTTCTACCACAACAAAGATTAGTTTTTTCACGATTTATGGGTGGTCTTGGAATGTACTGTACTGCCACAGAACTGTAAGTCGCTTTGGATTTAAGCATATGCTAAATGTCAAAAATATAAACATTATCAGACATGTACAGCATAAAAACCACACACCGTCTCTGGAAGACGGTTTCTTAGTGGTTTTCCTTTTTCTGAACGTAGACAGAAACATTTTTAGCTCTGTGGTTGCCCAATATCAACATAAACCGTCTGTAATCACTGTGTTTCCCAGCACCCGGTTCATTTCATGGCTTACTTGCCACCAAGCCATGCTTGGAACAAACCATAAAAGACCTTAACTTAGACCAAACATTCAAATATCCAAACATCTAATGTTTTTAAATACTCTAAATTAATTCTTTACTTACATAAGAGTGAAATGTGGTGTCCCACAAGGATCTGTCCTGGGTCCGTTGTTCACCTTTTATATGATGCTACTGGGTAATCTGTAATCTGTACACAAGACTTTTAAAAGCTTTGTTCGAGTTTGTACTTCAGGTGGAACCTAATCTATGCTGCATTGTAGGTAACACATGCTCTCAGCACTGCACTGTGGTGGAGGGACGAGCTCTCTGCTCCTGTTTCCCAGGATTCTCTCTGAAGCCTGATGGACACACATGTGAAGGTAAACTTGCACTGTTTAACAAAAGCAAGTAATTAATCAAACACACACAAACTAACTTAAAGTGCCTCAGGTATTGATAAACTTGTTATTGCAGTGATTATCCATGGATCCAATGCTGTCTTGTTATTTGAGGCAGTCAGTCACGAAGTGAAAAAGCAGCATTACTGTTGAGATGTTTCATACCCTGAGCACATGTTCATGGGTTAAAGGTTCACTGATACATAGCCAGTTCACTTTGTCTAGGCTGCAGTTCCTCCAGGGTTCTGGATGCCCCATTTATCTGGGCTTAGGACCAGCATTTTAATGGCTTCTGCATATGACCTATTGGACAATTCATTATCTCCAAATAGTTTTTAGACTTGAGCACCTGGAGAAAACCCACGTCCAAGGCCCTGGTAAATAGGGTTGGTTGTGTCAGGAAAGGCATCCAGTGTAAAAAGTATGCCAGATCAGTGATGTGAAGCATGGCCTGCTTTGGCGACCCCTAACGTGAGCAGCCGGTATATAAACTCTTCCAACCAGACTTAAAGTCAGGTGAGCATTTGTTCGAACACTTCTTTATTGTCAAAGTCTTTATATCATCGCCGCTGGGATGCTATAAAGGGTCAGCATGGCTCCAGATACATGAGACAACCTACCAGGATCTTACTGGTTCACTTCCAGCCTATCTAGTTTATGTGTCTCTTATCCAGACTGATCAAACATAGCTTTAATGAATGCTCATGGTTTTAAAATGGTATTCCGTGTCCAACAAGCTAGCGCTGTGTTTAGCTCTGACTTCTCGATTAACCACCAGTCAAAACTATGTCCAGTGTCAGCACAAGTCTGTATGCTTTAGATGTTACAGATCTGGCAAAAAAAACACAAAAATGAACGATTCGAGTAAAGATCAAGTCTAACAGTTGACATTTTCCCTTTTGTTTCTCTCTCACTCTTATTTTGAATCGTTTCCATATGTTCCGGTGTGGGTGGGCTAAAAGCTTGATTCTGTCTGGGATAAAACTAACAGCAGGTTTTCATTTACTGACTTGCGAGTAAGATCATTTTCACACTAAAGCAAAAAGGAAATGGAGCGTTACCTCTCTTTAACTTATTAGTTTCATACGATCCATCTAAGTCTGAAAACATGCTAATTAGATCACTGGAGGAAGCATAGTGAGCCAATCAACACTGATTTCATGAAACGGTGTTATCCACTCCTCTAATGCATCTGTTTCGTCTTACGAGCTATATTCACATGGATCAAATATTATTTAATGGATCCAGAAAATTAGAAATTCCTGCGATTTCACCACACTTAATTTATTGACTAGACACATTTAAAGCAACTTTAGCTTGGTAACTTAATATATGCTAATATAACCTTTTATTCTAAAGCACAAAAGGGCACTATATACCAGTGAGCCAAGACCCTGCTGGTACTTTTTAAGTGCGTGTGAGAGCATGGTTTGTGTTTAGCTGTCAAGTATTTTAAATGTTATTCATTGTAGAATAGTGAAAACATTATACATCTATCAAATAATGTGCATTTCATGAATCATTAATGCATTTCCACAAAATACACTACCTTCTGGAAGCAGTATATCTGTAATGGGTCAACCTTAAGTCCCTGCTTCCACAGACAGTGAGGCATGAAGGTGGACAGTGTTTCCAAAGGCTCTTGAGCCTGTTAACAAGGTTGGGCATCAGCTGAGACATTATGCTAGAGCAATGTATCCAGCCAATTACATGACATTTTTCAAGAATGTCCCTGGTTGATTCAACAAGACAATGCTAAGCCAAATTCTGCATGTTTTGCAACAGTCTAGCTTTGATTTTAGGTGTTAGAATCCAATAAAATGCTTTTTCGAATATCCCTTGTTTAAAAGGCAGAGCGCAGCGTCAGCCTTTACATTGCAGCCCTGGGGCAGACAGGGTTGAGTGACTTGGTTAAGGTCTCAAAGGTGTCTGCTTAGCAGAGCCTGGATTTGAACCAACCTTGCAATCGAGAGCTCTAAATGCTCACTACTTGTCTAGCACTGCTTAGGAAATGTTACTGGTTACTGCCATGGTCGTTAATTATCATTCAATGATGTATTTATTGACTATTTTACGACCATGACCCTGAATAAAAAGAAATCAGGGCCATGGTAGGTCCAATACATTGGATAAAATATACTCTGTCTCTCTCTCTCTCACACTCACTCTCACACACACACACACACACATACCTGTTGTATCTCCGATTAACCTGACTACTACACCCAGAGGAAACCCACTCAGCCACAGAAAGAATAGACTGCTCTAGCTAGGAATTAAACCCAGGACCTGCTTGCTGTTAGGCAGTAGTGCTAACCACCAACCCCCTGTGCCACCAACTGAAGGAAAATGGTATCCTTGATCTAATAGCAGAGATAGCATAGTTTATTTGTCCTATTTTATACTATTTTGTTAAAAAGAATTTTTTACCGATACATTTTGTTGGTTGTTTTTGCAAATGGATTTTCTATACATCCACAATCCGGGCAAGTGGTTTCACCTGGATTAAATCCCTAGGTGGGGACATCCGGGCCCTTTCTGTGTGCATGTTCTTTCCATGTCTGGGAGAAAACCGGAGAACCCAGAGTAAACCCACAAACATGCAAGTGAGGTGAATTGGAGATACAAAGTTGGCCATGTCTGTGTTTGATATAAACTTGTGTAAGAATGAAACTTAATGAATATATATCGTGTTTCTATCATTAATGTAATGTAAAATCCTAATCAACAAACATACAAACTTCCACTTTTGAGGCCTTTTCTAGTATGGCTGTGTTGCTGTGCACAACTTAACCCACCATGGGAATCAAGATGATGGTAAATTGCCAAGCCAGTAATTTATATTCAATGGGGCTAGGTTGACAGATTTGATAGCCAAACGATAGATTTTTTGCAGGTAATATCTGGGAGAAACTTAAAGACACCTTCAATGTATTTTTAACCACATAGTGTTCTCATTGCACAGAAGCGGCGTACAATGGTTGACCTGATGCTTTGACCTCAGCTTCTCCACCAGCTTGAATATGTACTGTACACATTTATATACTGTACATCACCCATCCTTGAAGATGTCCATTGAAGATGCTAGGCCAGAGGTTTACATATTGAATAGTCTCAAACTGTTTCATTTGTTCTCATGCTCAAGAAAAGGCAGATTGTATTTGGCTATTATTATTACTTGGATGGAGATCAAACCAGATTTTTTTCAGATGAAAAAATCAAAAGGGTTTATTAATTCTACCTCCTCCATTTTATGCATATCATCATGAGGTTATCGCTGAGCTCTCATGCAATCCACTTAAACTATGATTTTGTTTCCTTTGTAAGTTTTCTCACAAACTCACAGGCCGGGACTTGTTCTGCATCAGACCCATCAAAACTAAAAACATGTGTTTTCATTTCTGCACAAAAATGTCACTGTATATTAACAAATTCATTCCTTGCTTGGGCTAACCAAGGAAACTCCCTGAAAAGTCTGACTCCAACAAGACACAGATGTAAATATTTCTCTTTTTTTCAATGATATTGTTTTACTCTAATTAGAGCATCATTACGTAATGTAATAAATACATTAAAGCAGAACCGACTCAACCGACTCAAGACAATCATTCAAAATAAATTACCTGCCAGACATTGAGCAGTTAATTCAGCTGTTCAATGAAAGCTGTGTTCTGGAGCTTCTCAAAATAAAACAAATCGAGTCACGTATTGACTTGCAAAGCGGGGTTTGTCCTTGTGATGAAATGCCTCTTCGTTGCTTAGGTTTCGAGAGTGCAATTCAAGTTGTGTTGCGTCTGACAAAGAAATAATGTTCACGGCCCTCAATCCTCGTCGCTCGCTCCTCGGTCATGCCGACTCACGCCAACAGGCTCTAGCGAGCCCTCGGATGGCCATGCAAATGCATTATTCATGACATTCATGTCCTTCGATGCTTTTTAGATTGGCAGCAGTAGCTCATTATCTTAGTAAAGCAGAAATGAGAGGCAAAATATGCTGGGAGCAGGTTTTTGTTAGTGTGGAAGGACAGGGATGTTGCAAGCGCTTTTACTTCAGGTAAGCCATGGGTACATTTTGGGCATAAATTTTGCTTTAGAGAAAAAAAAATCATTTTTTTTTTTCAAATTAAAAAGGTCTTTTACTGGATAGTGAGTAAATGTGAGACTTAGATTCAAAAATGGGTGCTACACAGCACCGTGGGTCCTTAGGACCTCTAATTACTGTCAGGAGTTTCCCTTGTCCATATGGGTTATAAAAGGAGATATTGCTTGCATTGCTTGACTTCTTCATTATTCTCTGTGTATGTTCTCAGTCATCCAGGTCATGGTAAATGTTTGAGTTGAATGTTATATAACTTCTATTTAGTTTCTTGAACACATATCAATAGTCAGTTAGCACCAGCAGTGTCCTTAATTTGGGTCGTGGATCATCCTGTGTCTTGATGGACCGCCAATCGGATCCTGCGGCTCACCACCGGTGATTTTTTTTTTGGGTCTACCACTTGACTTTTTTGTTCCATAATTCTATTCAGTATTTAGTTTGAGTTGAATGTTGCTGAACGTTTTTGTAGTTTCTTGAAGACATATCCTTTCAAAAGTTTCAAAAGCTTATCCCTGCCATGTAACCTTTAGTTGGCTGAAGGGTGGAGATTCATTATTCCACCGTTTGGAGTGGTGGTGTCTTACAACATAAATTACAAAGCAGATCTTTTCCCAGGTGGCCTAACCCCTATTCACCCCTGTCTTACCCCACATGACTGATGACCCCACAGGAAGTTATGCCCTTGGAGCTCACTATCAACTTTTAGAACGAAACTGCTTTTTTGGAGGGGAAATTTTAAAACTATTTTTACCTCTCTATTTATCCGGGCTTGGGATCGGCACTACAATGCTCTGGTGTGAGCATCCTAGTGGTGAGGTACCTACAGAACAATTTACTGTCTCCAGTTAACCTGACCATGTTTTTGGACTGTGGGGGGAAACCAGAGCACCTTGAGTAAAACCACACAGACACAAGGAGAACTCATGCAAACTCCACACGGAAAGGCCCGGGAGCAATCCAACTTGCAATGGAAGCCAGGACCTTCTTGCTGTGAGGCGACAGTTCCACCTGCTTAGCCACTGTGCCACCTCACCTCAAACACAATTTCTTTGTTAAAATCCTTTCCTCTTTTCTAGTTTTTACAGTGAGTACCCAAATAAATGTATATTGTCTATTAAAATTCCCATTCTTTACGTTTACCATACTGTATATGTAACCCTCCAGATAAAACAAGATGTGTCTTTATGACAAGATTCTAATAGGATAAGCTTGTTTTCCACTGTCATGTGAAATAAATGCTTCAGGATACTACCCTAATAGAAAAGACATTGGATTAAAAGCTGTTATACCAGAGTTTCCCCATTTATATGACTCATCTGTAGAAACGGGTCCCCAGACTCCTACAATCCTCCACCAATTGCCCTGGCAACCCAGGAAAATAAGACATTTCCATCAAAAGAGAACAAAATTAATTTTAATGGCACACGGCACTGCAATATGAACTTTGCTCAGGTCCCTAAAAGCAAAAAAGCAGATGCTTATTAAAACGACCAAACAATTCCTGGCAGTCCGCTTTGATCTGCTTTAATCTAAAAGCTGGATGAGTGATGGCTTCGCTCGCTTAGAGGGAAATAATCAGCTAATTTACTCCTCAAGGTTGAACCCGTTCATGTTTCAGTCCAATAAAATGGAACCGGGAGAGAGTATAATGAGCCCCCATAACTCAGTCCTTTTCATTTTCTTTAGCTCTGTCTCTCTTTCTCTCACGTACACACACTTTCAGACATAAGCTCACGCTAGGAAGATATTGCACTATAATATTCTGTCCGATATTATAGTGCCTACAGCCAGTTTCGTCCAGAAGGACTTGGAGTGTGAAAGAAAATAGGCAATCCTTACACTCTGTTTCTTGTTAAGGTGTCCAGTCGTATTCCCAAACCAGATTTTAAAGGTGCACGGGGTCGGCTTTTCCGACCAGTTCCTGAGAGATATATTTTTTAATAATCATTAATCTCTACTTTGTGGACAGTGCAGGTCATGTGCTCATTACTCCGTAATTTTTACTAACCGCTTTATTCTGGTCAGGCCGTGACCCTGGGCAACAGGCTAACACGATCAGTTACTGAATTACTCTAGGAGTCTAGGAGCTCTGCATGAGCTACATTTGTAGCACAGTGGTCGTGTTCAGCCTCACAGTAAGAAAGTCCTGGGTTCGATCCCCCTGGCTCTTTTTTGTGTAGAGTTTGCATGTTCTTGGGGTTTCCTCCCGAAAATGGTTGATTGGAGACACTTAATTTCCCAATAGGTGAATGGGTGTGTAAATGTGTGTGTGCCCTGTGATGTACTAGGTCGGGTGCTTCTGTGTGCCTTGTGTCCTTTGAAAAGCTGGGATAGGCTCCAACAATGCCGTACCCCCAACACCCTCACGACAAAGATTTAGAGAACATGAGCGAGATAAATTCTTATGGACATTCACTGTTTCCGTGGACACATTTTGCTTCATATGACCAACTCTACCAGCTGTATCACCTTGCTCCTGAATACAGATTGTACACTGGCACTGACTTGAGAGTCTTAGTGGGCCTGGTCATACACTCAAAAAACAATCAAATAAATAAATTTAAAAAAATGCTACCACATGCTAGTTCTTGCTCTAGGTGCACTTCAGGGAGCCTTGCTCTAGGGCACTTCAGACAAGCCCAGTTCTCTAACCACCAGGCTATGGCTGCCTTTATGCAGCAGGTCTAAAGCAGCTAAAAACACAATGGAGGACTGAATTTACAAAACTCATAGGCAATTTTGTTTTGCATAGGTGGCACTTGGCAAAAAAAAATTATTATTTCGATAAATAAGAGATAAGCACGAATTTTACTTATTTATTTGGCTGCTACATGGAGGAGGGCATGCTAGTCATGGCTCTCAAAAATCACTGTAGGGACAGGTAGACAGAAAAAAGGGGACAAACACTGCTATAACTTAACAAAGCTGGAATTATTGGCTGCTCTACGATTTATGAATCATGTTAAAGTTAGTCTGCAAAAACTCATGACTGGTGCACAGAGCGTAAAATCAAAATCCAAAAAGTTGTACAGCTTGAGGAGTCAGCATCACAGTAAATCTTGCATCTGGACAGATTGATGTTTGGAGGGAGTAAAAGAGCACGTGTAACCCAAAATTTGTGTTTCCAGTCTTCACATTTCACTCAAGAATTTCCAGGATTTGGACATAGTAATATAACAGGCAAGAATGACTTATGAGAACAATTTACAGAACATTCCCCTCTATGGTGCTTTTATGACATACCAGTATGATCAAAAAATAAAAAAGAAGCAAAGCACCTTATATCTCCTAAAACAAATATTTTAATTTTATAGTTAAATAAAATTCACATGTCTTCCTGTTTGCCTTAGTGCCTGCAGCAGATCGAACTGGCCACCAGCCTGCTGTGTGTATGTGTGTGTGTGTGTGTGTTGGAGGGGGGGGGTGTTAAATAAAGTAAGGACATTGTAGTTTAAGGTACAGAAATGGAGGAAATGTAGAGATCAGTGCATGACTCCATGCACGTTACACATGAAGCCATTAAGAAGAGGCCATGCATCAGAAGAAGCTCGTCAGGCAAATATACCCTCCTTGAATGTGATCAGGCCTACAGCAGCAGAAGACTAATTGGTTATTTTAAATTGGGTTAAAATACTCAAATAAAATTAACATTAATGTCTGCCCCCAGGTTTCTAGACCTGAAAATCCCCAGTTGGAATTCCGACTCAACTTGCACAGACAAAAAGTGGCTCCCTTTGCATAGTGAGAAAAGACAGGGTTAAGTGTGTGTGGTCTTCAAATGTTGTGCAAGGACAAGTTGCCTGTGCAACAGTGGATAAGGTTCATGTGCAAATTCACATGAAGTGGTTGAAAACTGCACACGGAAAAAGGGGGATGAAGTTATGGGCAATATACCCTCCTCAACAAACAATGTCAACCAACAATCTACATGTGTTACATCAGCTTGGCTTCATGGCTAAAGTATTGCATGTGGTCGACTAGCGCATCCTGGAGCTGCGCAGCTGAAGTGTTAAATCAAGGAGAGGAGAATAAATCAGTTTCCAAATTATTCTAAAGCATTATTAAAAACAATCCTGATGTAACACAGTTGTAAACACATCCCTGCTAAAAAATGTTGATTTGTTGCACCCATCAAAATGAATAAGCATAAAGATCCAAACGAACCCAATAAAACCTCAGTTATAACATAAATAGCTTGTCTATGTATTATTACTATTTGAAACAAACCTACTATTTATTGCTGTCTATTTTTATTTTTATATTGAACTTGTATTTTGTTACCTGTTTGTAATGTTTCTAAAATGATCACCATCATGTGATGTTCTATTATCTACTCACTGATGAGTCACATTATTATGACCATATAATGCCATGTGCAGCACAGACAATCTCGGAGTGACTCAGTAAGGTCTCTGGAGCCATGCTGACTGCACTGCATCCTACATCTGGTGGAGGAACATGATTATCGAGGTGGTCACGCAGATGCTCAATGGGGTTCAAGTCTAGGGAATTAGGCGGCCAGGGTAGTGAAACAATTACTCGAGTTACTCGAGTTACTCTAATAAATCGTTTACCAAAAATCTTTTTCACAAATTTTTCGGATGAATCATTGAATCCATACAACTACATAAATCTTGCGCTGTTTTAAATTGATTTATTTTGCACTAAGCGTTTGCACTGTCATCAGGTGTCGTGAAAAAGCCAAGGGCCTCCTCCCAAATCCCACCAAAACAGCACTTAAACTGGGGACTTTTCATACACAGTTCAATATATGCTATGTTCACTGCACACTTGCCCATTCAGACGACGATTTAGGAAGAAAGTGTGATTTAGGACGGAACTGAGATCTCATAGCACCAACCGCAAAATGAAAACTGAGCAGAGGAGACGTGAAAGAGAAGCTTAAGATGGGTCAAAACGACAAAAAGGGCAAACTATTCATTATAACCCCCACACTTAAGTACGTACACACACACATGCCATATTATCTAACATATTTGTCTCCTACAAAACATGAAAGCATTATGTTGTGCATGAACTGTAGCTGAAACTTCTAGTTCTGAAAGTTGGATTAATTAAAGGCCAAGTGTAGGTGCTTATTACCCAGATAGCAAAAAGGAGGCTGTATTAATGTGATTCAACAGAATTAATGGCGAATCAACATTGATTCAACGTCCCTGTGCTATCTGCGTTCCTATTTTATTATTGCTCATTGTAGGTCGCCTGTAAACATTTTAAAAGTCATTTGAATTGGGTTTATTTTCATGTATTTGTTTTTGCCATTCATAAATGTTCTCTTTAAACTGTGTTATACGCAAGGAATAAAAAAATGCCAAATCTTATTTTATCTCGTATGTATTTATTTTTGCTCTTAATTAGTATTTCTTATCCGATTACTCGATTAATCGCTGGAATAATGGAGATTACTCGATTACTAAAATAATCGATAGCTGAAGCCCTACAGGGTAGTACTTGGAAGTACTTGAGAGTGTGAGCTCTCTACATGGGCAGCATTTTACATCATCTTATTTGCGCTCCCGAGGAGTATACTGTTTAAAATCTTAAGGCTGATTCATACTCTCTTCAAGCGATATAATCGTCACTGCCCACATACTACTTTGCGACAGCTCTTTTGACATGGTTGGTGAGCAATACATCCAGTAGAGGGCAGTTCAGAGTACAAATCAAACTTGACGACGGTGGAGGAACTTGTTTTTAATTCAAAAACAATGAAATATACCACGTTCTAGATGGCGGTGGTTGGTGAGACCATTATATACTGCGCGACCTTTGGATTGAACCAACCTCTCTTCAAAATGTTCTACCATTTCTTTTTCATCATGTCCATATGAAAGTGGTCGCATCTTGCACTTTTGGCCACAGATTTAGTTTTTTTTAGTAGATGTCCAACAATGCTAGATCTTTAAGATTGCTTTGTTTGTGTTTGTCTTAAAAATGGGTGTGGAAATATTGACTTTTAGGGAATTCAGGTGTAGTGTGACGTAGCTAAATACTTTATGTGGCCAAAGTGTGTGCTGTTTCTCTTTAATGAGTTGTTCTAACTCATTAAAGTTGTAAACATACCCATTTGATTTTAATCTGTATTCAGTGCAATACACAGGGTGAACTTTAATCCTGGGTGGTAGCCACGGATGCTCAAACTGGCACAAACAAAGCCTCAATCTCTTACTCTCAGACAGGCTCCGTATGTGAATCCCCGGCAGTCATGTTTCCTGACCTTTGCGTAATGACTCCATGGCAGAAGATTTGAGCTCAGTCGCAATGACGGCGTCCGCTGCTGTGCTTCACTGAAATAAATTGATGTGGGGGGTTTTCACACCGGTATTTACCCATTGTTGTTGTGCACTGGTGAGGCGTTTGGTGATTTTCACCCCGCTCCATCTCCAAGTGAGAGACGAACACGTCAGCAAGTTCCAATCTTCTTTCCACACAACGCATAACAAAATTATTTTTCCTGGCAATAATGACAGTTCATCCTCCCATTTGGCTTAGCAAGCAGTCATTGTTCAAGTAATTACCTTTTTTCTATCTATTATGAGTTTTAATGGCTCACATTTATTTCTAAACAGTGTTTTCGGTCATTTATTAGCAGCACCATCCAGTCATTGTCTAAACTAAATCCCTCCCAAGCTGATATTTCCTGCCAACGTTATCCCCCAGCCACCAGCACTCCTCATAGGGCTGAAGGTCTGTGTTTGTTTGGCCATTTGAAGCTTTTTCCAGATTCATCTGCTTGCATCTGCAGCTCCACATGCTTTGTCATGATGATGATCCTGCAGTGTGTCAAACTCTCTGTGGGCTTTCTACAGTCGTCACTCTTCAAGCTGTTTCCTGCCTCCCAAATTATCTCTGAACATCATTAAAAGCAAATATGATGAAACCAATTTGTAAATATGTCTCTGCCATTTATCAAAAATGAATACATAAGCATATTCACCATTGAGTAACATTATTATGACACTTTTGATGGCTCTGGTCGGGTAATGGAATTTTTGGTGCATCAATTTGGAAAGTGCACTAAGCAGATTTGTGTATCCATCATTGCAGATCACATATACCCATACCAATGCATGATAATCATCTTCCCTGGTGTGGATGGGATCTTACAGGAAGATAATACATGTCACATGACTAGAAATGATTGGTTAGAAGAGCATGACCAAGACTTCCAAGTACAACCCTGGCCCCTTAATTTAACTTGACATTAATTCAATTGAGACCACCTTGATGATTGTTATCAGAGACATTAGTAGCCTAGGAGCAGTGGTAGCCTTGTGGAAATACTTTGGGTTGCCAACCAGAAGATCGGTGGTTCAAATCCAGGCTCTGTTGGGTCCTTGAGCAAGAGTCCAAAACCTGTCTGCTCCAGGGGTGCCATACAAGCTGGGATAGTCATAATAAGGGGACTTGACAGTGTATATACAACAGAAAACAATACTGTACAACTGTTGTTATAATCAGACATAACATTATGACCACTGATGGGTGAAGTGAATAACTCTGACTATCTCTTTATCACTTCTCCTCATCTGTAAGATAATTGGATATATTAGACAGCAAGTGGAAAACATGTATCCTCAAAGCGGGTGGGTTAGAAAGAGGAAAAATGGGCAAGTGTAAGGATTTGAGAGAGTTTGACAAGGGCCAATTTGTGATGGCTAGTTGACTGGGTCAGAGCATCTCAAAAACGGCAGCTCTTGTTGGGTGTTCCAGATCTTTAGTGGTCATAATGTTATGCCTGATTGACCTAGCTTGTAATATCGAAAGCTGTAATTTATTGCTGAATATTTTTATTCAGTTCCTTTTCCATATCTTGAAATCGAGGTTGTGTATCATTACTTCACCCTTTGTATGTATGTTTTTTTTCCCAGATGCTACCCATTTAAGATGGGGGTCTGCTTTGTATTTGTAGGGTTTTTAGGGTTGGGGAGAGGGATGCATTATGTGAAATACACCACACTGTCTTACACTGACACAGAGTAAGGCTAGTTTGAAGCCTCGCCATATTAAACAATCTGTGCTTTCTTGGCCCTCTTTAGATATGAACGAGTGTCTGACTGACACACACACCTGCCGGCCTAATGAGCGCTGTGTAAACGCGGCGGGAGCCTTCGTGTGTGAGAAGCAGATATCTTGTCAGAATGGCTACCAGCTGAGGAATGAAGTGTGTGAAGGTAGGCGTTACCCTCACTTTGATTTCGTTCTTCTCCATCATCACTTTAAAACATTAAGTATGAGGCTGTTTTATGTGGACACCTGACCATGAGCTTTTTAGATAACACATTTCATACACTTGTACCATTTGCAGACTTCAGTGCCCGTTGATGTTCCACAACATTGTAAGCATATTGTTTATTTTATATATTTGCTTTGTACACTGGGTGGAATGGTGGCATTTTTGCAAGAAGGTTCTGTGTTATTATTAATGGTGGTTTGATAAAGGTCAAATTATTATGGCGCAATTGGATATTCTGCTAATACCTTAACTCCTCAGTTGCTACTGGTCGGCTGGGTGCCGTCTATTTACTTCTTCATCTTTTTTTGTTCCTGGCAGACTTAAAGGTGAAGTTGCCTGAATAATTGTGATTTTCTCATTGAAGGGTAGCCTAACTAAACTAAAGTTAGCTTTTTTGAAAATACTATGCAACAATTAGCAAAGGTCCAAACAGGAGAAATATGGGCTTTGTGGAATACGTGTTTATCAGTCATGAGAACTAGAAAAAAACTTAAGCTTACTGTGCTGTCAGATCTCATTTGTTACCTGTCAACCATGCATAAACATCCTGTAAGTGATTGATAGAAATGGGCACAGATGAACAGCAACAAATAGCCAGTGAATAAAATAAGCAGTAAACCAATATCTGTTTGTAGGCTTCAAAGCTGGAAATCATTGTGGAATCAAAGACCAGTTTTTGAAGATTCATAACTTGATTGAGAAACACAATACCTGAACCCCTGGGCAATGAAAAATAAACTATCTTGGAATGGAACGTCTTGATGTTTGAAAAGAAGCATTTATTTAATCCAAAATAACTGCTATTCTGTTCAGTGCAGTGGGAGAAACATAATATGGGTAGCCATCGTTTGGAAATAATTAGGTTCAATAAGCCGTTTGCATAGTCCTGTGACAAAACTACCATGGATCAGTTTAACAGGGTCACTCAATTCTGAAAACATTTCCATATTACATATTTATAATCTCCCCATAAATGATGTTTGAATTATTCAAGAGTCGGACATATAGTTATATAGTCCTCATGACCCCAATCCCAAAACACACACAATAACAGATTTAATGTGCAATTGTTTTGATTTGTTTTGCCACTAAGTACCTTGCTATGTTTTCATTGTTATAAGAATGTAAATTTCCCCACTGTGAGACTAATAAAGGATTATTTTATCTAATCCAAAAGTAGTATCCTGCGATAAACTGGCACCCCATCCAGGGTGTTACTATGTGCCTTGCACCCGTTGAAGAGCTGGGATAGGCTCCAGCACCCCTAATTAGGAGAAGGGGTTTAGATCG
>JAYDZG010000025.1:8749021-8761062 GCA_034509265.1 Microcambeva bendego
GCACCCCATCCAGGGTGTTACTATGTGCTTTGCACCCGTTGAAGAGCTGGGATAGGCTCCAGCACCCCTAATTAGGAGAAGGGGTTTAAGAAAATGAACTGAACTGAACAAAAGTTGTATCCAGTCCTAATGAGCTTTTAAAATATCAGTTTCCATTATTGTATCCACCCCATTGCACTCTCCACAATTGCATTGCACATTGCATACTCCACAGTTACTCAAGTCCCAAGCCTTGTGTCTGCCTCAGTTCTATAAAAGTATGAATATGTTATGCCAGTGTTTACTGTCTGTTGTACCAGCTGTTATAATGTCTCCTGCTTCTCTATTTAAAGTACTTATTTATTTACCCACTGTATTAAGCATATGCAGTTACAATAAAAATCATATGTAATTTTCCCACACACCTTGCCCACAGGACTAACTCTCTAGCTGAACGATTTTCTTTGTAATGCATATGATCTCTACATATGGTACAGTAATGTTTGACATTAAAAGAAAATAAGAATTCTAAACTAGCAGAAGCCTTTCTGTTTTTCTCAATTTAATGATTGTCTGCTTATTAAGCCATTGCCTTTAAAAAAGTACTCAGTTGTTAATGCGCTAGGGTATGGCTGTGAGGAAACAGCGCTACTCAATTCATCACTGTGCGACCCACAAATGTTAATGTTCACTATTATCCCAGTACCATCGTTGATTTTATTTTATTTTAAGTTATTTAAATTACATTACAGTCTGGCAAGTTGATGAAACTTCTCTTGTGGAATCATTACTGATGATCTGAAGTTTTTTGCAAGAGAAGAATTAAGGTTTGATGGCTTCTGCACTGCAACTATTTTCTACATTCCACCTCGGATTTTAATGGATGAAATTCTGGAGACTAAAGCTTATGTATTCTGGAGAATAAGCAAGCTTTGATTTGAAATTGTTCTTCAGATCAAAGAGCAAAGCAAACAGAAAACAAGGAATCTGTCTACCACAAACACGATCTAGGAACAAAGGATGAAGCAAGGGACCGAGAGATTGATACATACAGACATCCAGAATTAAAATATCAAAAGACATTCAATGTGCTCCAACCTGAGCTAAGCCCAGCATGCTCTTTATAAGGGGCAGCTAGGCCTAATTAGCTGAAGGGAGCCAATTAGGGTGGGGGAGGTGTGTCAGCTTGCCATGCTGCCTGAGGGGAAAGAACGTGGCAGACACACTCAGAGCTACTGTGTGACACCATCACACAATCAAAACTCCAGTTCCTGATGCAGAATAGCCTTCTCAAAACATAATGAAACCACTTCCATGCTTGACCATG
This sequence comes from Microcambeva bendego, assembly GCA_034509265.1. NCBI lineage: Eukaryota > Metazoa > Chordata > Actinopteri > Siluriformes > Trichomycteridae > Microcambeva > Microcambeva bendego. Next base: position 8,750,328 of record JAYDZG010000025.1, read on the forward strand.
AATAAAATATGCTTTTGGTCATGTCTCGCTTTCTTAGCACCAAAGAATGCACTGTTCCAGGTGGTAAGTTAAAAGTTCATTGGAAGACACTGGCAGAGTAACAACTTGTTACCCGGCAAGCTTGACCCCTTACTATGTAACTGAGTAACCACACTGAGAGAATCCAACCAAGTGTTTGAATTTGCCTTTGAGCCTGGTATTCTCTTGGCTCCAGTAACATACCACCAGTATCAACTGATGCATCCTTTTAGTTTCTCTCTGGGCACCTCTTACAGACAGAGGACCATAACCTGTGGCCAGTCTTGCAGGGTTCTAACTCTTTTACTGTCCAGCACAAATAATGCCAAACCAGTCAGTGGGAACACCTGACCTCAAGCTCATTATTCTGGGACTCAAAAAGGCAATATAGCAAGCTGTGGCCCACTAGGGACTACTAGGGATTTCTATTTCTGTTGCACCTCTCCCCTTTCACGGGTCACCTCAGAATAGAGTTTTTGCACAGATAGTGCTATTGGCCTTTAATGACAAGTTGTACAGGACTTCTTCACCTCCTCTAATCCTTGGTTCCATCTCTCACTTGACCTTTTAAGGGGATTGCTACCATACGTAGGCAACATGCTTATCTCAGTTATGGTCTTTAGGTTTTGACAACCAGCTCATTGAAGTGCAGAAACCAGTATCTTGTAGAATGGGAAGGCTATTATCAAGAAAAAATGATCTTGGGTTTCAGCTCAGCACATTCTGCCATAATCGAGCAGCAGGCCTTGAACATCCTGGTGATGCAAATGAGGCAGGAGGCTCTTTACAGTTCAGTCACCTTTGTCCATTTCATCGTGTGGCAGGAAGAATAGATTAACTTATCGTTGTCTAAAACAGACTACAAATATGAATAGCTTTAGCACTAATGAGTGCTCATTCATAATACCTGAATGTATGGCTATTTAAGGAAACCCCAGAGAGCATTTCTGAGTCATGAAATTCATTTCAGATCAGTTGTTCTGACTGAATGGTCAGCATAAATTGGTTCTTTCAACCACCTCTCAACAATTCCTCTTGCACTTATGCTTTTTTACTTCAGTGTTGGAAGGAAACTAGGGGGTCTGGGTGTCGATCGATGAAACGAGTAACTAGCTGGTTGTCCATGGTCGTGGTTCCACCTAGCTCTTTCTTCAATTAGCTGTAATGTTGTGAGTATGAATCGAGGAGAAAATTGACCCGTTAACTCTTCTTTTCTGTGTCTTTTTTTTCTTCTACTTTTTTGTGTCAGGCTACCATTTAGTAAAGAACGTAGAGCGATAGCATCAAAGCACCATTGCTCAAATCCTGCTCAGAGCAGTGCCAGCAGATTTTCTTTCTTCAAGCATTTTGTTGTATTTTTCATTTAGTCTCCCTGTTATGATTCTGTTCAACCCTTGCACTGGTCCTAGAATCAGCCTGGTGGCACTCCCTTGACAACAATTAACGATAAGTAATATATATATAAACATTCCATATACGTATTTTTGACTAGGAATCACATTTTTGTATTTGTATTAATCTTATTAATTTGTTTAATACTAGCCTCAGTCAGAAAAAGTTGCAACAGTATGGACAATAAATACATTTAAAAAAAGATATTTCAAGTTTTGTCTGCTTAACTTTACATTTCATCTGTTTGTCCATCTCAATTTCTGAATTTCAGGCCTTTAAAACATCCTAAAAAAGTTGGGATGGGGTGGTTGAAGGCTAGTAATGAGTTGGAAAACTAAATAATGATGATTGTATTCATGTTTTGGTACAAAAGCAGCATCCAAGAAAGGTGAAGTATTTGATGAGCAAAGATGGCCGAGAAGTATGAACAAATTAATTAAATGTTTAAAACATTGGAAGGGATTTGCCTATTTCTTCCTCTACAGAGCATAATATCATTGAACTATTAAAGGAATCAGGGATGCAGGCTGAGGCTGAACACAGGTGATCTTCGATCACTCAGTCGGCACTGCATCAAGGTCCACCACTCAATAGCTGATTTAACCTAATGGGCAAGGGATTACTTTGGTAAACCTTTGTAAATCAATACAGAGTAACACATGCACATTTTTCTTGGACTATGTTGCAAGCAATATATCCACTAATATATGTTTAATCATATTACTTAACTTGTAATTACTTAATTACATTTATTTTGGTAATAGACCAAACCAATACAGACAAAACCGGACACATATTAGGTTTAATCTGTCTGCAGTGAAATAAACTTTTTCAGCTTTTACTGATTTGGGGTTTTAGGATATAAAACCAACAAATGTGAAAATGTGTTTGTCTAATGGATGGGATGACGATCAGACAGCATGTATTACTAATGAATGCATTTTCTTGGAAAGGTACATTATGAGTTGATGAAAACTCAGATGGTCTTTGATTAATGACGAAATGTTGATGTCGAATACAGCAATGTGTAGACAGATAATTAGGACCTTGTTTGGCAAAGAGGGAAACAAGGAAGTGAGCTAATTATCTGTTCAGAAGGGAGAGTTTACAGCACTGTCCTACAAAAGTCTCCAATTAAAATCTTATCTTTTCTGGAGTTAATCCACATCTTGAGATGGTATGACGAAGCACTATGCTATGGGGCATCCATTCTAGTCTTGAGAAGTCGACTTAAGTATAATAATACTTTTTTTAACAATTAGAGTAAATAGACCTGGAGCTGGAAAGCTGTCTATTGAACTGGATGAAAGCTGAATTGTTTCTGTGTCTTCATCTTTAAACCACAGTGCCACCTAATGTTCATAGCTGGTGTATTTCAGTACCTGCTCTTTATTTCATTATGAAGAGCAACAGTGAAGTGTACCGCACCAGCCTCCATCAAAAGAAAATTATCAGTCATGTCCTGATATTAATTTCGAAGTCTAGACAAATCAGTTTAGCTTAATGAGGACGGCTGACTTTGAGGTTTTAGGATCTCTAGGCTGACAGGCTGCTTTAACACCTGGTCTGATTTGTCTTCTCAGACATTGATGAGTGTGTGATGAAGAGCCATAACTGTGGGTCAGGATTCCAATGCCAGAACACGCTCGGCTCGTTCTACTGCAGCCCCAAGAAGCAGCGCTGTCTCACCGGTTTCTTTCAAGATCCTCATGGCAACTGTGTCGGTAAGGAAGTGATAGAATGAGTTTTGGACATTATTTTTATACTGTATATATATAAACACATAAACAGAAATTGTAAGTGGAAAAAACTGATAATTTTGAAGTGCTCTTTTATTTATATATATATATTAATGCAAAATGTAAAAAAACGGCATATTTTAAAATGCAAAGAGATTATTTAAACAAAAGAAAAATATTCATTCTTACCTTAAAGCATGGCACTAATCAAATACAGCAATTGTATGCTAGAGAAACATATAGAGAATTAAACACACAATCCACACAAGTGAAAAACACTGAAAATGGCGATGCATACAATGATACACAAACACTTAATGGGGTTGGAAAAGGGCCAGATGCTTCTCCAACCTATGGCAAACATGTGTGAAAGCATTTAGCCCCCTTTACTGTGATACTAAATAAATGAAACCCTAAATAAAATTCAGTGCAATTACTTGCCTTCAGAAGTCACTTAATTAGTTAATAGAGTCCAGCTGTTTGGAATTTAGTCTCAGAACATAAATACTGTTCTGTGAAGGCCTCAGTGGTTTGTTACAGAACATTAGTGAACAAACAGCATCATGAAGACAAAGAAAGTTGAATGTTAGGTTTTAAAAACATATTCAAAGCTTTAAGCATCCCAAGGAGCACTGTTCACTCCATCATACAATAATGGAAAGCGTATTCTACAACTGCAAACCTACCAAGGCACGGCCGTCCACCCAAACTGACAGATCGAGCAAGGAGAGCACTGGTCCGAGAAGAAGCCCATGGTCACTCTGGAGGAGCGGAAGAAATCCACAGCTCAGGTGGGAGAATCTGTCGACAGTACAACTTTGTCATGCACTCCACAAATATGGCCTTTGGAAGAATGGCAAGAAGAAAACCATTGTTGACAGAAAGACATAAATGTAGGGGACACAGTAAAGATGTGGAAGGTGCTGTGATCAGAGTTTTAATTTTGGCCTAAAGGCAAAGTGCTATGTGTGGCTGTGAAGCATGGTGGCTGCATCATGCTGTAGGGATGTTTTTTTTCCGTTAGCAGGGACAGAGTTCCTGGGAAGATGAATGGAGCTAAATACAGGGCAATCCTAGAAGAAAACCTGTTGGACGCTGCAAAAGACTAGAAAGGAGATCCACCTTCAAGAAAGACAATGACTCTAAACATACAGCCAGAGCTACAGTGGAATGGTTTAGATCAAAGAATATTAAATCCCATTGATCATCTGTGGCAAGACATGACAATTGCTGTTCACAGACACCCTCCAAGCTTGAGCTTGAAGAAGGGGCAAAAATCTAAGTCTCTAGATGTGCAAAGCTGGTAGAGACATACTCCAAAAGACTTACAGCAAAGACTTATACTTTTGCATATCACACAAGTTTTGAAAACAGTGTATGATTTTTGTTCCACTTCTCAGCTATGTGCTACTTTGTGTTGGTCTATCACCTAAAATCTCAATAAAATACATTTGAGTTTGGTGGTTGTAAGGTGACAAAATGTGAAAAGGTTCAAGGGGTATGAATACTTTTGCAAGCCACTGTATATGTGATCTGCAAGGATGGATTTATTTCCAAATTGGTTGTCTGCATGGGGCCCAGATAATGCACAAAAACATTTCCCATCCTCAACAATGTAAACGAGAGAGATGTGACCTTTATTAAATGACTTCTCCTTAAAGTAGCTATACATATAAAATACCTAAAACCACTTTATGGACTTTTTGTAAAGCAATTTGTAACAGCTGGTCCTGAAATAACAGTCTGGTCATAAAGGAAGAACACCCCTATGCCCCAAAAGGAGGGCCAACAAGAGGCCAACAAGGTGGGTTTGGTGTAAAAACAGGATGGATATACAGATAACAGCCAAATATCGTATTGTGGTGTATTGTGGTGTAACATAGAAGTTTAACGGGATGAGCATTGGCAATGGCACACATGACAAAAGCTCAGCCTATTCTATTGTTACCACTGAGACAGCAGCAAACAGTGACAGGCAGGCGTGAAGGAGGAAACACCTGTCGGAAAAGATCCTCTGCACTGTAAATCAACCAGGTGGGACATGACATTAACTGAGCATTCCGTGTCAACTTGACGGCACATCCCTCCAAGCATTGATTGACGCAAATCACTCCATACCTGAGAGGTTGAAAAACGCCAAGCCAAGCCACCCAAATCCAAGATAAACAACTCATAACCATATCGGTGGACAGAACGTTGCACATCAGCTTTACACTGCCGAAGTGGGCAATAGTTGCATCTCGGGCTTTGATGTACTGTAATGTTATGATCAATTTGTCAGTCCTACACTGTGACTTGGGGCTTAGAACATCATAAATGTGGATGCCAAATACTGACTGAGCTGAGTTGCTAAAATAGGGTGGACCCCTTTCAAACACAATGGTGCGCTTCACCAGCTGTCACAGCAGAGTAGCCCTAAACATTCAATAACAAAAACAGCTGACATCACTGGTGAACAAGAAGTGCTTTCTCTTTGCCATCAGTGATAGATTGCCACCGAACTACATTGTGCCAGCATGAAAGCCACACAGGCAATGCTTTCCAGATCAGACAACATGCCCATTGCCTGCTGTTCATGCTCCACTGAAAAGTTGACCAGATGGTAGATAATAGCCAAAGCTGGGGGCTTCAGAAAGCCAGCGATTTTCGCTAGTGGTGTCTCCAGATATAATGGACTCATCATTAAGATAAATGCAAGGATTCTAACCCAGTGTTTCTCATTGATGAGGCCTTGGACTGGCTGTTAGGGTGCATCTTGAATATCTCATTGGACCTGAGAAGTGGGTACAGATGCTGCATCAAAAATCATTTAAATTTATTGGAAAAACAGACAATGGGAATTTGCTGTTGAGTCATTATGTCTATGTAAAAGTCCAGCGACCTTTGAAAGCTCAATGTAACGCCATTGGCTTCAACACAGTCAGACCAGCTTGATGCTCCAGCCAAAAAAATAATGTAATGTCAATGGATTAGCAAGGCCTGTCCACTGAGCTACAATTGGACTTTCAATAGGATTTTGTTAATACCTCTGTAACAAGGAAGGGGGGCTTCTATGTTTTAAACAGAAGTTCCTGTCTGCTGAAATGAGCCTCACCTTGATAATATAATAACCAAAGTTTACATCTCCCAATCATTCCTCAAAATATTATTATGTATGTATTGCTTCTTTTCAGTTTCAGTTGTTTTCTCACATTGTATTATTTTTCTTTATTCACTCGCTTGGATTGCTTGAGGGCTGCAGACAAACTTAATTAGAGTCAGCAAAGCAATAAATCACGTTTTTTGGCTGTGTTTTTTTTCCAAAAAATAATAAATAGTATCATTTACCACATTGCAAATGATAAAGCAAATGTACTAGCCTACAGGTGAAGCAGTGACACATTCAATTAGCTGACCGCGTCCTACATCCTACAGACCAGCATTTACTGCAATACACTGGACACCACCGGAGGGTCATACACAGTGGAAGATGAGTGAGGACCTGTAGATCTTTTAAAGAAGGTCTGAAGTGGGAGAATAAAGAATATATTGAAACTATGAAGCCCACTTCCTGTTATTCCATAGGTTGCCTTTATAGGGACCCTCGAAAACGGTTGTGTTTAGTATTGAGTCATCCTTTGTAAATCACGTTGAGATTTGTTAGTGCAGTAGCTTTTTCTGTTTGTCTCTTTTGACACATCTATTCTGTATAGTTTTAGTATTAGTATATCTTTTTTTGCATATTAATATAAACTTAACTTATATATATGAGACTAACCTTGTTCTATTGTAGAGCAACTGCCTGGTTTATATCTTTAAATTTGATGGAAGAGTGTGGCCTTCTTTCATTAATCTCCATGTATGCACGCTGATGCTTCTATTAATAAAGCAGTTTTGTTAAAGATAAAACCCAGTCTTCACTGAAATAACAGCACTCGACTAGTTGGTCTGGTTTTCTGCTAGAACACTACTAGAAGTAGTGTTCAGTTAGCTGAATTAATATTTATGTTACAAAATTAGTAAATTACATTGTTCTTAATAATTTAGCATTACAATGCATGAAAAAAATATATATATTACCACGAAAAATACATTGTATTGACAAGTCTTAATTCTGCATTAAGGAAATAGAATTACAAAATAAAGTAAGCATGAGAGTAACCCATGCATCTCTTAGTTAACATGTGTATGTGTGCCATTGCCAATGCTAATCCCGTTAACCACAATACGATATTTGGCTATCTGTATATCCATCCTGTTTTTACACCAAACCCACCTTGTTGGCCCTCCTTTTGGTGCATAGGGGCGTTCTTCCTTTATGACCAGACTGTTATTTCAGGACCAGCTGTTACAAATTGCTTTACAAAAAGTCCTTAAAGTGATTTTAGGTATTTTATATGTATAGCTACTTCAAGGAAAAGTCAGTTAATAAAGGTCACATCTCTCTCGTATACATTGTTGAGGATGGGGAATGTTTTTGTGCATTATCTGGGCCCATGCAGACGGAATGGAATGGGGAAGAAAAATGGATTCATATTGATTTAATATTCACTTTTACCAACAGAATTAAACATAATCCATGTGTAATCAAAGTAAAAAATGTAAACACTTTTTTATTATTACGGGACAGCGACAGTAATATAAAAACAACTTTCGGTTATCACTATAAGCATCACATAAGTATTGCTGGTTTTGTATATTTATTTTCTGATGTGTATTTTTTGCTCTTTCTGTCAGACATTAATGAGTGTAGAGACGTGTCTGAGCCGTGTACTTCAGGCTTTAACTGCATCAACACTGTGGGCTCCTATACCTGTCAGCGCAGGAGCATTATGTGTAGTCGAGGATATCACTCCAGTCCTGACGGAGCACGCTGTGTAGGTGAGTGTCATCATCTACACACAATTGGATAGGTGAACCTAAAATATTTCATTACAACAAGTATTGAGACCAACAGCACAGTGAATTACTAGTGTACAAACCCCTGGGTGGCACGGTGGTTAAGTGGGTAGCAATGTCACCTCAGAGTGAGAAGGTCCTTGGTTCTATTCCCAGGTGGGGTGGTCCAAGTCCTTTCTGTGTGGAGTTTGCATGTTCGCCCCGTGTCTGCGGGTTTACTCCCGGTTCCCTCCCACAGTCCAAAAACATGCAAGTGAGGTGATTTGAAATTGTCCACAACTGTGTTTGATATGAACTTGTGCACTGATGAAATTGGTGTAATTAGTATCTTCCGTGCTCCTGTCATGAAGGTAAGCAAAATGGACCGTTAAAATCCCCCAAAAACTGTACAACCCTGCTTAGGTTGACTGGCTTTTCTATAATAAATGACGCATTGTCCAAGGTGACTATTGCAGAAAGAATTATCACAAGTAAAAAACATTATTACATAAATTAATAACCTAGCAGAGGAATTAGTTTGCTCTTGAGAAATTTAGAATTTGTGAATATTATTTATTTATTTAATTTGGATATAATTTTTTATGTTGGGCTGTATAGTGGGTGACCACTGTCACCTCATAGCAAAATATTCAGTTTTAGAGTAATTTTTTATTTAAAATGTTTGTGTGACTTTAACAGCTTGGAACAAATAAACCATTGATAAACGGGTCAATAGTGGTTTACTCTGCACTCAAGTTTAATATTACCAGAAGACATGGAATAGCCATCCAAGTCAAGCAGAAGTGAGCTAACTCTGTATGATGGTACATTCATTAGCTTTGGTCATTGATAATTAGCTGATGCTCATTAATTACACTGAATATTAAGCATCGTGTCCTGTTCTGTGTGCAGATGTGGATGAGTGTACGACTGGAACACACCACTGTTCTGAGGGTCAGGTTTGCCATAACCTCCCGGGCAGCTACCGCTGTGAATGTCAGACTGGCTACCAGTACGATGCCATCCGCAGGGTTTGTGTGGGTACGTCATGCAGACACACTCTAACAGCTTGAAAATAAGTTTATTTTTCTATAGGTACGTTTAAGTCCAGATTCCTGAAGAGTTCAGAATAATTTGTTCATTCATTGTAGACCACATCGTAGTGCTGTTTTGAATACATTGTTAATTAAATAGTAAAATGTGTTTGTGTATTTAGACTTTATTGATTCCCTTAGATAAACTAACTAAATATGGTTTGGCATAAGGCTTTTTACATTTAATAGACCTTGTTGGACACAATATTGCCTGTTAATCTTAAATCATACATTATGAACATTTTAAACATTTCATTAATTGCACAATACATTTAATTTAATACAAATAATATTGACTATACAATATATTGGGCATTCATATAAAGTTGCCTAAATTTGTCCAATTGTTTGAAATAATAATGATAAGAATCGTAAATATATTGTAAATATATTACAAACGGATTGACCATGACTGCTCATAACTTTAGAAAATAGTTTTTTGGCGTTATTGTTTTCCTAGCAATGCTAATGCAACCACATAAACCCAAATAAGCACTTAACACATAAACAACCTGTCTGGAATTGAAAATAATAAAAGTCTGTTATCTTTCTTGGTAGACGTGAACGAGTGTTGGCGTCACCCGGGGCGTCTGTGCGCTCAGACTTGTGAGAACACTGTGGGTTCCTACAAGTGTTCCTGCACCACTGGCTACACTCTTGCCTTTGATGGGAAGAACTGCGAAGGTACGCCATCGTCACTCGAACCATGAACATGCATACACAGTTTTAAATTTAATACAAAACATTTTTGTACCTTTTTTCTGCTGCTCCCTTTTGGGGTCACCATTGTTAGTTGTGGTCTGCATTATTGATTTGGCATATTTTTATGCCGGATGCCCTTCTTGACGTAAACCTCCTAAGTATCCAGACTTGGGCCCGGCACCACAGTGCACTTCTTTGTGAATCCTAGTGGCAAAATCGAGTTTCTAACCAGGAAGTTCAGACTCTGCCAGTGTGTGGGTGGAAAATCTTTATTAATTAATTTACATTATATATTGGCTGATGTGACATTACAATTATGAGCCAAAATGTTACGATGGCCACCTAATAAGCTGACGCCACAGCTAACCCACCTAGACACCAGTCCTGCAGTATCTATAACATTATCTGAAGGGTCATTTTACTGTCATTACATAACATTATTACCCTGAGGTTCAGTTCTAATGCCTCCATTGCATGGGCTTTTGACTGTGTACTCTAGATGGGAGGGGGCATTTATTCTGGCCTATGACTACACAGCTTCATACACAAAACAACTCAATGTACTGTGTTGTGCCAACATAGAATTTCTGTTGGTGAGTTCCTCATGCCGTAGGCTTTGTGTTCCCAGGCTTTCCAAAATATTGTCAATGGCTGCCTGTGGGCACCTCTTGCTGTTTTGGAAATGCTTCAACCCAGTCATATGATTAAAGTACACATACCTGAAACCTACATGGATGTAAAAATGCAAATTAAAATATAATTAATTTTTCATGCTAATTAGAGATCTCACAAGAACCGATACTTCAGTACCATGTCAATACCAAAGCTCTAAAAAAAGATACCGTTCTTGTTTCACAGATGGTTTCACAGATGTCCCCGACCACATGAGGGCACCATAACGTTAATAAGCTGAGAAAGCTAAAACAATAACAC
>JAYDZG010000025.1:8823004-8837210 GCA_034509265.1 Microcambeva bendego
GTATTTGATCAATAACAAAAGTTCAGCTCAATACTTTGTAACATAACCTTTGTTGGCAATGACAGAGGTTAAATGTTTCATGTAAGTTACAGGTCTGTGAGAGCCAGAAATCTTGCTTATTTGTGGATGAAAGTAACTGTGGTAAACCGGTGATAGGGTCATAGGCGCAAAGGCTTATGGATGCACGTGGTGAGCAAAAGCTGTGTGGAATAAAAAAAACTTAAGATGTAGTGTACTTTGCTACTCTTTTCTTTTATTAAAGCAAATGTAGCATTAACTTATTTTGATCATTAGACCATGCCTTATCTCTTGCTGAAGTTTGCCATGTTACTTCTAATTTACCCACAGTAAATGGAGGGTACTACAGGTACTTACTACAGGTACTCTCAAAAAGCCCTTTAGTCGGCCACCCGCAATCCATTACCACACTGCATTCACAACACATCGTCCATGTGAGACAGACATTGCAAAAGCACATACCTCACTCAAAGAGGAAAACACTACTCAGGTTACCTATGTTCTTAGAATACCTGGGTTGTGAACAGGGCCAGCTCAAGTCCCCTGAAGCCGTCTGGCACTGGAGATATTTTGGCTGGGCCACTGAATCTGTCACGGGCCGCTCAGGCTAGTCTAATGCCTGTGGCGCTGAAATCAAACACTTGGCCTTGAACAATAGTGAACTCTGGCTTCTGATGTCTTGTAACTATACCATGTTGCATTTGAGGCTTATATTATGTTAATATTTTAACAAAAATGTTGACAACATGTCAGTAGTTTTGTCAATTTTGTAATATGACACTAATTTGAACTATTCAAAAATGGATATATTACAACTATGTAATACAACCCCAAATCAGAAAAAAATCTTTGATGATCCGAGATGGCCAGAGGATCTCCAATTCGTCAACAAATGTATGAGATTTGTTTTAAAGAAACATTGGAAGGGATTTGTATTATTATTATTACGATTTGTATTATAATTAATATTTCTCCTTCTACAGAGCATAATATCATTTAATGGTTCGAGAAATCAGAAGGAATTTAATTGTGTAGGCCAGGGGTTCAACCCTAAACTAAATGCCTGTGATCTTTGATCTCTCAGATGGTACTGCATCAAGAACCGCCGCTCAACAATTGCTGATAACTGATAACCTCATAGACAAAAAAAGCCTTTACTAACAAACAGTAATAGGAAGGCTCATTTTGAGTTTGGGAAACTCCCCAAATGTACGGAGGAAGGTGCTCTGGTCAGATGAGACCAAAATTGAACTTTTGAAAACGCTATGTCTGGCGCAAAACCAACACATCTAATCACCCCCAAACCACCATCCCCACAGTGAAACATGGTGGTGGCAGCATCATGCTGTGGGGAGGTTTTTTAGTAGAAGGGACTGGGAAACTGATCCGAGTCGATGGGAAGATGGATGATTCTAAATACAGGGCTATTCTTGAGCAAAACCTGTTTCGATCTGTCAGTGATTTGAGACTGGGACGGAGGTTCACCTTCCAACATGACAATGACCCGAAGCATACTGCTAAAGCAACACTCGAGTGGTTTAAGGGGAAACATGTAAATGTATTGGAATGGCCTAGTCCAGTCCTTAATCCAATTGAGAATCTGTGGTCAGACTTGAAGATTGCTGTTCACCAGTGGAAACCATCTACCTTGAGAACTGATCCGAGTCGATGGGAAGATGGATGGTTCTAAATACAGGGCTATTCTTGAGCAAAACCTGTTTCGATCTGTCAGTGATTTGAGACTGGGACGGAGGTTCACCTTCCAACATGACAATGACCCGAAGCATACTGCTAAAGCAACACTCGAGTGGTTTAAGGGGAAACATGTAAATGTATTGGAATGGCCTAGTCCAGTCCTTAATCCAATTGAGAATCTGTGGTCAGACTTGAAGATTGCTGTTCACCAGTGGAAACCATCTACCTTGAAGGAGCTGGAGAAGTTTTGCCTTGAGGAATGAGCAAAACTCCAGTGGCAAGATGTGGCCATCTCATAGAGACTTATCCAAAGTGACCTGCAGCTGTAATTGCTGCAAAAGGTGGCTCTACAAAATTCTGATTAGGGAGTGAATAGTTATGCACACTGAAGTTTTGCCTTGAGGAATGAGCAAAACTCCAGTGGCAAGATGTGGCCATCTCATAGAGACTTATCCAAAGTGACCTGCAGCTGTAATTGCTGCAAAAGGTGGCTCTACAAAATTCTGATTAGGGAGTGAATAGTTATGCACACTGAAGTTTTCTGTTATTTTGTCCTATTTTTGTCTGCTTCACAATAAAAAATATGAAATGTTGAAATCTGTAGACATGTTCTGTAAATGAAATGATGCAAACCCTCAAACAATCTGTGTGTTGAACAACCTTTTAATTTAAAGGGGCTGTGTCAGTGCGATGAAAAGGTATTAAAACATTGCAAAGTGGAAAAGGCTTTAATGTGCAAACTTTTTTAACTTGTTGCAGGCAAAATTAATAAATCAAATCAGTTTGACCAGACAAAACACGAAATATCTCAGCTTAATAGCATAAGAAACTTTCTTAGTATTTACATTTTACATGCTGTACCAACTTTTTCTGATTTGGGGTTGCAGTAAAGCTCTGCAAAATGCCTCATAACAAAGAAACAGAGGAGATGAAGCCAATGAACAAAGAGGTCATTGTTCGATGTGATACTTGAGCAGGTGTTCCTTTACATATTTTTGAACAGTTGACAGTTAATAAAAATGACTTTTTGTTCAAGTTTTGTGTTCTGAAAAATAATTCAAGGCATAAGCTAAGCTACTGCCTAGGGCAAACATTTTTGTTAGCTAGTTCCAAGTCTTTTATACAAAATATAAACATACAATGACTGGGAAAGGCTTTGCAGATACAATGGGGTCATACAGGTAATTTGAGTCAAAGTGTATTTGACTGTACCACATACACTGATCAAGCAAAACATTATGACCACCTTCCTAACTGTCTGGTCTGCTGCTATGCCGCTCTTGATAGATGCTCAACACTACAGACTGTGTACACCCCACCATTGCAGTTTTTGAGATGCTCTGACCCAGTTGTCTATCCATCACAATTTTGCCCTAGTCAAACTCAAATCCTTACGCTTGACTATTTTTCTTGCTTCTAACATAAATTTTGAGTATAAAATGTTCACCTGCTGCATCCTATATCCCACCTAATAACCGGTGCTTTGATGAAATTCGTGTTAAATTCGTGTTTATTCGTGTCATTAGATCTCAGTGGTCACAATGGTATGTCTGTTTGGTGTACCTATGCAATGTTAACATTTTTTTTGTTGAAATTCTCCTTTCAGTGAGACAATCAGGGACGATCCACTGCATTCCTTTCTCTCACTTTAAGGCTGGAGGTGATGAAACAGGTTAGTGAATTCATAATTTTGTTTTCATGAAGGTGTATTCTGCTAGTGAGGCTATACTGTCATCCACAGCTATTACTCATTTTTTTGTTTACACTAGCTACTCGATATAGTGCTGACTTTTCAGGGCGAACATGATTAGGGTATTGTAGTATTACTGCAACTACGTTGAACTATGTTTTGCATTAAGTCATGCATAATTACATACAAATACATACATACTTGCATACTTACATTTACTGAATATTTCATATACAGTGGTCACAACTCAGTTTACAGTCTAAGCAATCAAGGGTTGAGGGCCTTGCTCAGGGGTCTACCACCAGCAAGCTGGCAGTGATGGATCTTGAACCAGAAACCTTCTGATTACTAGTCTAGTGCCTTAATACATGCAACTGCCCTTAATACATGCAAGTATGATCTGTAGTTTGTATGTACATCTGGAGCGGAGAGGGTTGAGGGCCTTGCTCAAGGCCCCAACAGTGGCTGATTAAAAAGGCTTAGAGACGAATTCTTGCTTTGCAATTATAGCCCAATGCTCTGTCCACTAGGTTACCACTGTCTCAAATAGTAGACATAATAGAATATAAAGACATTTCAGTAGAAATCACCATTACATTGATATTAAAATAGACTGATTACTGACTGACAGACTAACAAACTAACAAACAGTGCAGAAAAATATCATCAGCGACTAGAAATGTTATTGATGTAAGAGGCTCCATTTTTTACAACCCAGACTGAAATAATTGATATTTTTAACAATGTTTGGCAAATTAATATTAGGTTATGAGTTTTTAGACAAAGCATAAAATATTTGTCAGTCATTTACTTTTTCAGCATTTAGCAGACACCTTACATTAGTTACTATACTACACCTAATTAAAAGTTACAGTATTACAGGGTTAAGGGCTATGTTCAAGGGCCTAACACAGCAACCTGGCAGTGGTGAGGTTTGAACCGGTATTCTTCAGATTACTAGTCCAGTACCTTAACCACTAGGCCACAGCTGGCAAATATGCATTACCATATTTCCAACAGAAGTTTAAACTGGCTGGCTTTGCAGCAGTAAAATATATTTATTTATGGGCACACATTAACTAGTAAACCGGTGACATGGTCATGGGCAGCCAAGTCTCATTGATGCACGTGGGGAGTGATCCAACACACAAGATACTGTAGCTTAAATTGCTGAAAAGGTTAATGCTTTTTTGATACAAAGGTGTCAGAATACACCGCACAGTTGCAGGGCTGTTTTGGCAGCAAAAAGTTGGCCAACACAACATCAGGAACGTGGTCATAGGTATAGGCACATACATCAAATCTGCCTTAGATTATCCGTACTGATATCTTTATTCAAACGTTAGAACTTCATTTTTAAATCTAAGCTTTGACTTTTTATTGTCCTGTTTAGGATTTAAATCGGAGCAAAAGCGCTTGCACACTTACGACTGCACTGTAGGCTCGATACATGGCTGCTTTACTTCTCTAATCCCTTCATTGTTTTGCTCCTTTCTTTGAAAATTACAGTTTTCACTGCATTAAGTGGAAAAGCCAGCCTATTGACATTCACGCGCTCGCCAGTCTTCTGGACGTCTTTGATTCGGTGTCATTACCGCATTCCTAGCGCTTCTAACTTCTAACACGGCGTTCCCTTATGCAGAGCGTTCGCAGGAACCGTATGTGTTTACCTCCACCTGAGCTCTGCGCTTTAATTATCCCATAATATTGTTCTTCCATATTCCACAAATTGGTTTGGGTTGCAAGCTGGCGCATGTCTGAAAGAAACACTACACACAGAGTGTAATTTTAGACACGCCACATATGAGGAGGTTGGGCCGGCAGGGATGGAGGACTGTAATTAAGAGTGGTTTGATGATATTTCCTATGGTTACATAAAGGATATGCTTTACTGTCAGTCAGGGTGGGCAAACTCAAAAGTTTGTGTGAACCTTTAACGTGCTTTAAATAGCTTTCAGAGATATATACCTCTCTATACGACCACAACGAGCAGAAAATGTCTTCCAGCAATAGTTCTCATTCTTTTTTTCTTTTAGACCCCCCTGAATTTAGGAGAAAAAAAATCATGTGACCCACTTGACTCAGGATATGATCTTTTTCTGACGCTTCAGGCCAGGAAGACATGTTCATGCTCATGGGAAATTCAATAACTCCATGATAAGTATTAAATGTTGTAATTTTCTGATCTTGGTAGCTCTCGTGTTATTACGTTCTGATAAACAATTGATGGGATCGTCCTCATCCAGCCACTTTTTCTACTTCAGCAGGATCATCTACCTTAACCAACTGAATTGATTTACTTGTAGTATTTGTCCATGACCTTTCCACTTGTGTTGGGAGCAAATCAAATGTTTATCCATTGTCAAAGACCCAAGGTCGGCTACAGGTAGCATATTGTAGATCTATAGGTCTGTCTGAAAACCTAGAAGCCTTGTTGCCTACTGCCTACCTAGACAGACTAAGTAGAGAGCATTCTAATACTATGTTTACATCTAAAGCAGAATTTTTGGACATGCTACTTGGAAAGATTCCCATTAGACAGTGATTATGTACCACAGCTTCTCTTAGTAATTTTGGAAATAAAGGACGTACATCTTTAAACAAATTGCTTGCAAAAACTCAATAATAATTTATTTACATTTGAAAAAAACCTTTGTGGTAAAAGCTGAATCCTGAGATTACCTTCTCTAAGGAAGCATTGCTATTCAGTCAATTTAGAGCTTTGAAATAAGACTTCTTAGTAGGCAGTACTTTTTTACCTAATAATTGAGTAAAGAGCTCAGTAGGTTTTCAGACAAACCTGGCATGACATCACAACTTTTGGGTTAAGGGCCTTGCTCAAGGGCCCATCAGTGATGACCTGGCACTAGTGGGGCTTAAACCAGTGAACTTTACCACTAGGATACAACTGCCATTGCACACACGCTCATAATTAAATGTGAGGCAACAATGATTCCTGACAACTCTAATCTGAGGCTATGTTGGGCACTGATTCATCCAAAACATCTGTGAAAGAGGTGTTATGCTTCACAAATGGTGGTGCAAACCCCTCAAATGTCCATAAATGACCTGCAGGAGGATGTAGCAAATACACAACACTGCTGTTGCTTGGATGACATGATTTGCATGTTCGGGGTCAGAAAGAATTATTGCCTGCCATTTTAACAGGAGTTAATATTTAAGGTATGCAAAACAACATCTGGATAGGTTAAAGGTGGTTTAACTGCCGGTGAACAGTTTATTACGTTTGTATGTTTTTGTTGTTGTTTACAGCAAGAAAGCTCTGTGAATGGTCATTATTTGGTGATGTGAGTAACAAAATTGAACCGGGTCGATGAAATATTACTGTTTCAATGGCGTCACATTAAATCTTAATAAAGAGCCACGCTGTTAAAACAAGTAATTCCAGAATTAGTGAATGAGGGGTCGCTCACTAATCAGTGCCAGTCTAATCGGAACAGTGGTTGTCAAGTGGGTAGAGCTTTGGGATGTTGAACTGATGTAGTCTACTTTCCTTTTTTGTTGGGGGCAAATCAAATATTTGTCTATTCTCTAAGACCCAATGTAGGCACACACACCTTTTCACCTATAGTGCAATTCTGTGTCTCCAATTGACCTGACTGCATGTTTTTGGATTGTAGGAGGAAGCCTGCATGGACAAACTCCATGTCCTTTCCAACCCCAACTGAGGATCAACGCAAGGATCTTCTTGCTGTGTCAAAAAAAGCCTTGATTTGAACCAAGGTTTCATCCTGTAATACTTTTGAGTTTTAATTACTCATACTCGCGCAAGCATTTGGTGTGGTGATGAACAACAAAAAAAGCTTTTTTTTTCTTTTGGTTGATGTTAACACTGGCATGGGTATGAGGGACCACCATGCCGTTTTTCATGCAAGATAAATGGTCGAATTACTCAGGAGCCACACACTCTATCATGCTTAGAAGTTTGCATTCCTTTGCTCAGAGGAAGGTGATGATTACTTTGGTAAAGCCCTCCCTATTTTAACTATTTTAATCTTTTTCCCAATATAAAACATAATTTGGTGAGAAAATGTAATGATTTTGTTCAGTACTTTTACCTTTTTTAATTTGCATTGCATTAAAGTTCTTGCATTTACTGGGTAATCTGTACTATGAGGGGGTCCTAGCAATCCTAAAGCAGCTAAAAACAGGACCCGGGTAACCATCACTGTATGTTCTAAGTTTACATTTAACCATTAAGGCAGACTGTGCTGTGTATTGTAGCTTCTGTTAATTTGTTCATTCGGTTTGTTAGAGTAATTAAATGACTGCAATGAAATGTGGTGCATTTCTGTAAAAATCCATGAAATCTGTGAAAATATTTCATATGTTGTAACAAGAGTTTGTTAGGTACACAATAATTTACAGTATAGCATGTATACAAAATGTTTTACTTTATTGAATCTACTTGAAACTCATAGTAATATGACAAACCATATTTCCAGAAAAGTTGGGATGTTGATTAAAATACAGAATTTAATCAAATATAATATAATGCCCTTATTTGTCATTATACATATACGTACATGTGTACAGTACAACAAAATTCTTCTTGTTTGTTGTCATCACAGCGCAGGTTCAGCCATTGTACAGTGCCCCTGGAGCAGACAGGATTAAGTGTCTTGCTTAAGGACCCAACAGTGGTTGGACTGGAATCTCTGGTTGAAAGCTTAAAGCTCTACCCACAAGGCTACCACTGTCCCAAGAAACACAGGCTGGTATCGACGGCGAAATAATAAAAAGACTAATGCAGCCAATTAGTAGTATTTGCACACCCATGCATTGTTTTGGTGCCATCATCTATGACTAGGAATTTGCCAAGTGGATCATTGTTCAGTCAGCTAGAACTAAAGATGTATACCTTGACGGACAGCCAGGTAAACTTTATGATGTAAATACATTCTTATTGAAAATATTTTATTGATTTAACACTTTTCGATGTTGTGCTGTCTGAGCCCATTGGTTTAAATGGTCTAAGACAAATTGGGTTTGATTGGTCGATAGATAAATAAAAAAACAGATATGGATGGACAAATAATAAGAATTAACAGTACAAGTACAAAACAAACAGGACAGTTAGAACTGAGTAGTTTTTTGTAATTTACAAATAATGGGTATCTTATTACTGTAATGATTTGGAGTTAATTAATTACTTGTTTTTTTGTTTCATTAATATTTGAACATCACTGTTTACACTTTGTCCACATTCATGACAGACACTGGTATTCATTACACAAGTTTCATCGGTACACAGGTCTATATCATACACTCTCATGGACAACTTTGTATCTTCAGTTCACCTCACTTGCAAGTTTTTGGACCGTGGAAGGAAACCAGAGCACCCAGAGGAAAACCCTGCAGACGCAGTGAGAACATGCAAAATCCACACAGAAAGGACCCAGGCCGCCCAACCTGAGGATCTAACCCAAGACATTCTTGCTGTGAGGCAACAGTGAATGAATTATTACTAAGCAAAGACTATGGTGCTGTAATCGCTATATAAATAGTGCATCTAAATAATCTCCCTGATGGGTTCAATGTTATTACAATCCCCTCTGCTTAGGCCTCGGTGGGTAGCAAGGCAGCTCACTAGGTTTTCAGACAGAATCAACATGTTATAAATGAAAACTTCAACAGCCATTTTTAAGTTTAAATTTAGTAGCATATGCAATTACTAAACATTTTTCCACATTCAAATTCCACATGCAATTCTCACATTTGTCACTTTTTATAATTACATATACATTTCCATGTGGAAAAGAAAAACAGTAATTAAAAGTACCTGCTTATCTTAAATCCCTTAACTGTCCCCTAAGTCATTTTTTGCATCGGCCAGCACTTGGCACATTATAAGTAATGAGACAGCTATTGCTCAATAACAGATGACACATCTAGATTAAGTGCGTCTCAGCCCAATAACAAGGACCCATAAAGGGATGAATTATGTCTGATAATTGAGTAAGAAATCTGACTCAACCTTCATGCTCTTGAAAATTCCCTCATGTTTGCTTGTATGAGTTAGCGGTCTGTGTAAAATGTAATTAAATAATAATGACTAAACTGGAACAATATCTGAATAATTGAACAATCATTTAAATTCAGACAAAATAAAACTCCCAGCATTTGACTAAATATGCAATTTTGAAGACATACTGCAGTGGGAATACAGCTGTGGGAAATTACATTGGTAATTTTTTAAACTGTAATAAAATGTGACTTTTATTGAAGTCATATTAACAGACAAACCCATTTGTCTCAACTAGTAAAGTTATTTTTCTGTCTTTACAGACCATTTAAGATGTATATTGATATTTTTAATTACGCACATCAACATTGTTATGCAATGTTATGACATCAGTGCTTTTAGAGATGTGCAAGTTAGCCGTACCATGTCTCACGCCACTCCAAACATTTTCATCACACAACACATGATGAGCACAATGTAAGTGTGTATTCTCTGCAGATGTATTTTTTGCCCAGGACATTTGTGGTGCATGTTGAGAGGGGAAATCCTGCCACCTTTTCCTTTTCTGGCAATCACCTGTGCCCTCTGGATCCAGCTTGGGTTTTATGGACTGGACAATGGCTACAGCTGCTTGAGATTATGGTGGCTGGTTTTCATTTAGAGTGATGAGTTCTTTGCAAAGCTCCTCCAGAAAAATAATGTCAGTGTAGTTTGCTTAAATGGGCTTAAATGGGCATTGTAAACTGACACAGGCCAAAGTGCATTAATTCACTTGCAGCGACTATATGCTGCATTGACTTTGTCAATACATCCACCGATTGTCACTATCTATGTACATAACGGCATCTGGGTCAAAATTCTTAGTATATTGTAGCACTATCACTTTACTGCATGAAAGTTCTTTCCGTGTCTGTGTGGGTTTCCTCCAGGTCTTCCAGTTTCCTCCTACAGTCCCAAAACATGCAGTTAGGTTAATTGTAGATACAAAAATGTCCATGCCTGTGTTTGATATAACTTGTATAATAAATAATTACAATGTGTCTGTCAAGAATGTGACTAAAGTATAAAACAGTATAAAACAAACAAATCTTAATATAGAGAGTTTAAAACTTTCTGAAAAACCATCATACCAAAGTGATCACTGTGTAAAATAAAAAAAGTTCTGAGAAAAATTTTGGTTGACATATTTAATTATCCCGAACCAAAAAAAGCAGAAACCCTTAAAAACCGATGTATAATAGATCAGTCTATGTAAATGGAAGCATCTAAACCAGTCAGCTGGCAATCAGTCGTTTAATTGGTATGATTAAAGAGGAAGCCTGATCCAGTTATGCCTCCAGCAGCAGCAGTTTTGCTCGAGTAACGGAGACAGGTTGGTTATCATAAATCAGACTCTACTGTCAGATTCCAGGTGTGCATGAGTGCACCCACAATCGGCCATTAAGCTAAGACTAAAAAGAGAAAGAACTCTCTAACCCCCAAAATACTTTTTTCCTTATTTTTCCTTATGGGGTCGCCACTGACTGAACAGTTTTTATGCTAGAGGCCCTTCCTTACACAAACCTCTCCATTATGCGGACTTGGGACCAGCACTACAATGCACTTGTTTATGCATCCTAATGGCTAGGTCCGTACAGCATATAGGACAATTCACTGCATGTTTTTAGACTGTGTGAGCCCACATAGAAAGGACCCGGAACGTGAAGTCGTCCCGGCTGGGGATTGAACCCAGGATTTTCTTGCTGTGAGGTGACCGCGCAACCTTGTCATCCACCTTAACTCTTGAATGTAACCTACGAAATCTAGTGATGGTGCTTCCAGAGAATTGCGTGAGAGTTTAACAAACTCAGTTTGTCTAAGCAATTGCTAACTGAATTGCCTCGAATTGCTCGGACTGCCTGTTAAAGCAAACTGACTTGTAAATGTGGACCACTTCAATGCTACAGGAATAAAAACACAACACATGCCATACATTTTAAATTTGGTTTCTAAAGACTCATTTCTCGGATTGTAGCATGAATTTAACAGCTGTGAATAAAGTAGAGCCGTTATGCTGATTAACTGCATAGATGTTGGGTATGAAGATAAGATTAAGACCTTGTCGATGGTCTGGATTACGCAGAAACAGTGGCGTAATGAGGACCTAATGAAAGAAAGCATGAATAAGTGAATGAATGCGCCAGATTTCTGTTGTCTGTGAGGAACCTCTTAATTAAATTCCCTAGATTATAATGGAACAATGGAAAGCCCAAGAGAAAGAAAGGGCTGGACGTAGAGTCTGTCTCCACATAATTGTTTTTCAAACACTTTTAGCAACAAGTGTCAGGCTCTCCAAAAAACTTGCCATTCAAAATGTGACAAACAAGACCTGGCAGTGCCAAAACGAGTGAACCCCCGAGTAGCTTTTTTTTTTTTTTTCAAAACAAGATATTGTAATTCAGATCATGGTGTCCAAGAGCTGATGCCGATGTTGTTTGGCCAGCTGCCTTTTCAGCGCGGTCACTTATTGGGGCGCCTTGAGCGATTTGCAAGGCGTTGTTTTGTGCCAATTATTCAACGACGATGCTAAGATCTTTTCAAACCCTTGGTTTAAAATTCCTCTTGACATCATCCTTCACGACTGAAAAGCCCTCTCTTTTTGCCCTCTCTTCTGCCCTTGGGGAAAAGAAAGCGGGGGATGGAAGGAACTAAATAAATAGCATCCAGAAGTTAGCCGGATTTTGCATAGTTAACATTTCGCTAACGGGCAGAAGCACTTCTCAGGGAGACTGGGCAGCATTTTTGGGGGGAATAGGAGCGTTGTTGTGGCGACCGCACTAAGGAGTGAATGAAGCAGATGTCAATGTAATCCATCACCCTATCAACCCCCCTTGAAACACCCTCTACCGTCTACTTTTTTTTTTACGCAGGACTGGGACACCCTCCGCAGCGTTTCTCATCAATTAATGCCTCTGCACAAGCCCTACCATTAACACGCCAACACTTTCCTCAGTTCCTTCCATGCCCCACAATCATCATCACAGTAAAAACTGTCAGTAGTCAGTAGCCGACCATAATTTAATGCCAACAAATGTTTTGTGGCTGATGACTTGTTACCACCTTTGTAATTTGAGGAATTGTCACAGCATTGATGACTCTTTTAAAGAATCGGCAGTAATTTGTTTAGTTTCTAATAAATACTTACACACGGTTTAAATAACAGCATAACTTATGTAATTACTACATTACATTTTCACAATTTACTCACATGTATTCACATTAAATACTTAATTCTAAAATTCTGTGAGGTCGAGGCAGCAGGAAAAAAAATATAAATTTATATTATGCATTGTAATACATGTTCTAATACATTTTAATTAATTTCTTTACAGATATTAATTTATTCAGATTAATGTATTTAGAGTTATTACTCACTTTTAAATAACTGTAGTATGTACAATTCTTGGGTGGCGTGGTGGCTAAGTGGGTAGCACTGTCACAGCAAGAAGGTCATGGGTTCTATCCACTGCTGGGTTGGTTCTGTGTGGATTTTGTATGTTCTCCCCATATATGCATGGGTTTCCTCCAGGTGCTCTGGTTTCCTCCTACATGTTAATCGGAGACACTGAATTGTTCTGTAAGTTCCCAGTTACTAGAATGCATAAAGTAGTGCATTGTAGTGCCGGTCCCAAACCCGGATAAACCGGGACACAACCGGGACAGTTGTGTATGGAAGGGCATCCGGCATAAAATATGTCAAATCAAGAATGTGACTTATGATCCACAGAAGCAGTCAAAAGGATTCACAAACAGACAGAGATATTCAACCCCCTTGAAAAGTATTTAGTACTTCCAGGCAATACCGCCCTTGGTGTCTCTAGAAATGTTCAGTTGCTGGAAGTTATATTGGTGATCTTTTCTTTCAGCTACCATAAAAGCTCTTGTCAAAACGTCTTTGAGTAGCAGCTCTGCTACTCAAGACCAAGAGGCAGTTTTTGTAACTCAGTAGTGATTAGGATTATGCTTACGGTGATATCTTCATCAAAGGTTAGAGCTACTCCTCCATGACCATTAAAACATTCATGTTCACAATAGTTTCCAGCAGAAGCTGCTTTGTTTTAAGCTTAGATCCTTGTAAGGACATGCCCAGGTGTTATTTAAATAAAGTGCACCGAGACAGGTGTCTGCAATTAATTAATTTACAATTATGAGTTTGAAAATTAACTAGTGCTCTCTGTACATAGACAGCATTGTGGAGAAATGAATTATTTTCAAATGCAAATAAATTATTATTGATGTTGAATTTGTATAAAGATTAACTGACATGCTATATTGTGAACCGGGCATTACACGACTTCCGGAGGTTAGCTAATTCATCAAGCATATGTGCCATATTACAAAGTCTTGTTTATGATTTAATGATTGATGAAGTAATTACTTTAAACAATGTTTTCATTAAATAATATAAGAACCCTGTCGTGACCCCCTGAAGATGATGTTTTTAAGAAAACAAGCACAGTGAACTGCTTAATTGACTTTTATTAAGACTGGTCAGAACACAATGCATTTTTGCTAAATCAGTTATGACAGTATATGCATGAAAAATGACCATTTTCACATATATAACTTAAAACAATTATTTCAAATGGAGTGATTAAAACCCTTTTTGTCTTAGTACCATAGTGGTTGTTTTTTCGGTTTTAATTGGGACTATGTTTCTGCATTCGTTGAATAGAATTAAAGCTGCATTGTTCTGGATTTAATTTGACTACATTATGGTTGGAATGTAAATGTATAGATTATGGCAACCAGTTGGAGCAGCAGGATTTCCCACTAGC
>JAYDZG010000025.1:8855640-8866519 GCA_034509265.1 Microcambeva bendego
GATCTTATAATTTATGCATTTTTACAGATTCGGGCCACGTTGTGTAGCTTATTCAAATCGATAAATTGAAGCACTGAAGCAAATACATGAAAATTAAACAGAAATACGAGTAATTCTAGATCTAGGTTTAGCAGAGGAATCCTCCATATTGATGCCAAGCCCAGAGCATATGGTACCAGGCCCTGAGTGTGAACAAGAATTACTTCACCTCGTTCTCAACTGAGAGGTTTAACTGCTTCTTTTCTTTCCTTACAAGCTTGCTAATGTGATTGCGGATGTATGTTTGTTCAATTAGAACAAAAAATGGCCCGAGGGTTGTAGAGAAATAAAAGGAGAACAAATAATGGGCCTAGAATAGAGCCTTGTGGGACACCATAATGTCCAAAGCTTTCAGAATTAGAAAAAAAACACATATTTATGCAAATCAGCTGTTAGTCAAATAGGGTTCAAACTATTCAGTAAGTAATCTTTGCTATAGGGATGCCACAGAGCAAGGGTTCAGGCAGATGCTGAAGGAATGGTACATAATAACCCCTAAAAAAGTAAAACCCATTCATTTTACCAAACAAATGGTGCTCAGATAAAGTCGAATGATACAAACGGCCACCAAAACAAAGCTCCTGTCAGTCGTTAGAATCCATAGCTTAAGGAAAAAAAGGGAAATTCTTGGGCAATGCAGGAGCTTGTAGCAAACCTGTCCTTTTTCCCTTTAATTTTCCTTGAACACGCGTCTTTGATGCCGAGGGATAAAATATAGCTTCACCTTCAGCGATGGATACAAGTCTCTACACATCTCTCGGTCTCGGCAGCACGGTTCCAACGTGCCACAATCTGACTGATTGCAATGTGAGAGGAAATTATGTTAAATATGATCCCTGGATTTATTTGGGGAAAGGTTGGTGATTTGAGTGTCAAAAGTCCCACGGCCATATTCAACAGACAGGCAGCCCGATAATCCTGACAACGTTTCCCATCAGCCATAAAGGCTCTGAAACTGAAGCAAAGTCTTTCACGCAACCATTTATCAAGATGTCGAAGTCTCAACAGCACAGTAGAAGAACTCTACAGGACAGACTCTGCCTCAGGAAAGTATATAACGTGACTTTAAGGAAACGTGGAATCTGTTTCCTTTAAATACTGTACGACGACGTCCCTTTATCCACACCCTGTAACTTATACCCGTGGAAAAGTGAAAAGCCTGACTGCCAAATCATTAAAATCTACAGATAAGCCAAGACAGCTAGAAAAGACTTCTTTTGAAAAACGGGGTCATTAGTGGGGCCATAAATTCAGCCACGTTGATACTTGCTCAGTGAATAGAGAGGAAGCATGTTTGACATGACATTACAGTACGGCGGCAAAAGCTGAATGCTGGGGGCAAACTAGCATCTATGAATCTGTTAACAACCTCATTTTGCTTGCACATGGCCACATCACTATTAAACCAGAGCCACCTGACTGGAAATACTTTAGTGGAACTGTATTACGAAACAGCACTTTATTACATTTACATTTTCAGCATTTAGCAGACACCTCTATCCAAAAAGACTTACTTTGACAGTATACAGTCTAAGCAATTGAGGGTTAGCCTTGCTCAACAGCAGCAACCTAGCAGTGGTGTGTCTGATTACTAGTCCAGTGTTCTAACCACTAAGCTACGGCTTGCCAAGTGATTGGCAAATGTTAGCAAGATTAAAACCAGCAATGCTCTTTAAAAATAAGCAAATTTGGGATTTGGTAAAAATAAAAAAAATCCTATAAATGCCCACAAAATATGGAAATGCATCACAGGGCAGCAGTCAATCAGCAGCCAGGAGAAATAAAGAATGCCTTCCGATTGGCTACTTTCAAAACTCCCGCCTCTGAGTACAGGATTTTTCATCATTTGTATAGCTTATCTAAAAATACTATATATATATAGTATATAGCTTACAAATTTATGTAAAAAAAAATAGTAAATTATATTGCTCTTAATAATTTAGCATTAAAACACATTAAAATTATATATATCGCCTTTAAAAAAGCCATAAACAATCGTGAAGGCTATTTGTAGGAAGTTTCTACAAACATCTATTAGATAAGTTCTAACGAAAAGTCCACGAATAACTGAGGCCATGACTGTATAGTACTGAAGATTCATCCAACATAATTTCCAATATAAATATGTATTAAAATTAATATGTGTTCAGAGCAAAATTATTTAATCCTAAACTGGGTCAAAGTTGGTCTGATCTGGAAACATGATTAGGGTGGGAATACACCCTGTACGGGTCATCCGTACTTTCATCCACTCAAATAAAACAGATAATGAATGAATTACAATTAGGTGGCAAAATGCTGAAATAATAAAACAAGTCTGGGCAAATACTTATTCATGATGCTGTATGTACATCAGTACCAATCCGTCCATTTTTCTATGTACTTGATCAGTGGACAAATTGTAAAGCAGCAATCGCACATCAAGGTGCTACCACAAAACTTCACTGTGGGATTGACGATCTTGGGATTATGCAATCAGCCCTTCGTTCTTACAACCTGACAAGCTAATTAATAATAAAACAATTTTTAAAGTTCAGATTGTGAAAATGTGTGTGTGCATGATGTAGGTGTGTAACTAAATCCTTGATTTTATAGCATATGTCGAAATTTAAGCAGATGAAACCGCTTCAATAAATGACTGGTCGAAACAGAGCTCAAAGAGAACTGGGAAAAGAAAAGAAGGACCAAAGGATCAAGAATGGATACACAATAATCCACACTGGATAAATGACGACACATTTTAATGAACACGGTGGAAATAATAGGGGAAATAGATATCAAGTAAACATGGGTGTGGTACTCTGAAAGAGGAGACAGGTGAGGACTGTGTGCTATGCATTTTAGGGGTCTCGTTTGATTTGTATTTGTTTCAGTTGCTGCTGGCTCCTCACATATCTTTCTTATTCTTAGTCTAACAAAACGTCATGAAATCTTCTGTGCACCCGTCCAGTGATGACATGCAGTACTGTTAACCTTTTACTATCAAAACATTTGCACTAAGAGGAATGTTTAATGTGTTTGCAGAAGCTCTGGCATTTTGGGGGAAACCTCGCAACAATGGCAAACATCTTTCAAAATAAAAACAAGTAAAACTTTCATTCCATTTCAATTTCTACTTCTTGATTTATGTTCATGTGGTTTTTATACATTTGTATTATATTGTTTGAATCATTTCCACATCACAATTAATTTATGCTTAAACATACATACTTTTCTGTATTCTGTATACTGTATACTTATATTTTATTTTAGTCTGAACAGTGAATTTCATTAATCTTTATTTAATACTTCTCAGTTACTCAAACTGAACCTTTCATGAACTGTTATTTAATTTAAAGTTAATTTATTTCATTGATCTTATTGCATGGAAATAGGCAGATGATGAAGAATGCTTAACTTAACTCATTACTGTGTTTAAATACTGTTGTCACTAAATCAATACTAATAAATATTGTCACATTATGTCAGTTTATAATCATCATTGTAGTAAAAACTCAACAGCCAATAGCACATGTTTGTATTAACGGAACATTTGTGTCATTCTTAGTTATTTTATGTTTAATTATTTGATAGATCAATAACACATTATTTTACAGGATGAACTTTAGTTTGAGATTTGGTATTAATCACATTTATTTGTAATATTTCTTTGCTAATTTTGTTATTTTGTATGATTAACATAGAATACATTTATATGAATTGAAGAAGAAATACATTTCCTCTTCAAATGTATACAATTTCTTAAAAAGCTTTAAAAGACACTGCGGGGGTTCAATCTCTTGATTTATCTAGCAGATAAATCTATATCTGCATTTATCTTGCAGACAAAACTCCAAGGATAGGAGTAGCTGGGAATCAAAGGCAGCGCCTTGAGTTCTTAACCTATTGAGAATAATAGTCAGCTAACAAATACCATCGAGCCACAACTGCTTAAATTCAGGGTACTTTGAAGGATATGTCAAACTAAATACAGTGAAAATCAAACCAAGGTCTGTGTGACATTATTATTTACAGAGATGTGTTAACAAGGCTGATGTGGAAAAACTCCAATGACCTGTCCAGTTCATATAACACTAACCCTAACCCCACTAAACCCTTTTGGCATAAATTGGAACAATGATCAGGGCCTGATTTTCCATCTACATTATTAATGTAATAAGTCTTAGTTGTAGTACATTTGGCACATGCTTTCATTATATTATGACCTAGAGACAGACCTAGTGACTGTCACAGCAAGTGATACAGTAAATAGTCGTGTAACATACCCACTTTCAACTCTTTTCCAAAGACGGTCCTTTCGCCAAGGGCAGAGCAGTTCCAACGGCCGTGGCGGAACTGGAACTGGCACTCGTTAATGCCCATCTGTGCGCCCTCTCCAATCACGATGATGGCATCGGGCCTGCTCTGACAGATTGTCCTCTGCCGAGGAGCAAGACCCGGTATTTTATTACAGATTATACTCGCTCCTAGGGCCACCACAGATGAGAAGCCCCTGTAAAAGGGCAAAAAGCAAGAAGTGGGCAAATAAATAAACATGCACATAGATGTCGGGCAGCTACTTAGAGTTGCCAATTTACAATTTACACAATATGGACAACAGTTTGAGATAAACTTAATGTAATCAATCAAGGAAACTGAATGTTTGCAGCTATGCAGCAACAGCTTGGTGAAGACATCTCTAAAACTTAGTTAAATGAAAATTTAGAGCCATGACTGGAACGACTGGAACATCCATTTAACATAAAAGCCCAGCCATACAAAATTTATTTTGACTGAATGGGCACAAATTTCCACAGTTGATCATTCAGTGACCGTTTAATGCATTTTAAGCAAGCTCGTGGTCAGGTGTCCAAGTACTTTTGGCCATATAGTGTAAGGGTCAGTTTTTTTTATAAAGTAAACACTAGTAGAAAGAAAAATGTTTACAATAACAGCATACAGCAGACATTTTTTTTTAAACCATCTTACATCCTGTGATAGTATTTTGTTTAAGCAATTGAATGTTAAGGGCCTTGCTCAAAAGTCCTGGCAGAAGTGGGTTTTGAACCAGCATCCTTTTAATAGCTAGTGTAGTACCTTAAATTCTAGACTAAAACTGCCCTTTAAACATACCAGAGGAGTCATCTAAGAATTTAAGACCCTGTGGCTGTGTTGCAATGAACCAACCTTTGGTGCCACTGTCACATATTTCACCATTTCCACAGAGTGTGTGTTCTCTTTAATTAATTTAAAATTTGATACTAAAGTGTAAATGGCCAAAAATATGTGCACTGCCGAAAACTGACTATGTGCTATTTGGACATCCCATTTAAAAAATTACAGTAGCCGCCACCTCCCTTCTACATGGAAGGCTTTTGATAAGAGTTGTCTTCATGTAGGTTGGCTTCACACCAAATTTGTCAATCCCTTTCTTTTTTTGATCATTTATTGTATAAATTTCATTTATGAAATGTTTAGTAATAAAAGGGATGTCTATATATACAGTGTTTTACTATTTTATGTCATCACCCTCTTTAAAAAAATCAATAAAAACTTAAAATGTATATTTAACTGATGAAAGTTCAAATATATTTAACATAATTGTTTTATTTATTTTGCTAGGAACAATATAATGGGAAGCCTGGAACACACTATACTGGACGGTTCCACAATTAGCAGTTTAACTGGTAACCTGTGATGTTAAAGATTGATCATACAAGGAGTGTCCACCAAAGGCTTTGCAAACTTTTCGAGGCTTATCTTGAGACAATTGTCTGTCAGTTTAAAGATGTTAGTGCAGAATTGGGAAGTTTCTGGATTCAGAGAGTCAAAGCCAATCTCAGACCAATTGCTGATCAATGTGCATGAACTTTAAGACCTCTGACAAATTGTTTAAGAAACCATCGTGCTTCCATAATGAACGTAACATAAAATCATGGTAATTTGGAGAATCATTGCTTAGCAATCTTCACTCAACATAGTCTGTCGCATCAGGGAGCGTAATCTAAACTGTATTATGCAAAAGAGGAAGTTGTATATTTATATATTAATTAAGATCTGTCTCCTAAAACGAATGGTGAGCAGAATAATGTACAGAAAGAACTGGCCGAAGTCCCACTGTAACACTCAGTATCTTCAATTCCCCAATGATGAAGTATGTTTTAAAGGAAGTTGATGTGACAGTAATAAAGAGTGTTACGGTTGTTGTAGGTATCAAATTTGTGGTTTCTAGTTAACAAAAAGAATGAAAGAACTGAAATAAAACTAAAAACTTTTACATAACCAAAAAATGACCATTGCTTTTTTGTCCTCTTGTTTATTAAAAAAATGAGTTCTACATGACTGGCTGTAATCCGTTATAACTGATATAAATGCAGATTATATTCATCCATTTTTAATAATCACAGCAAATCGACAGTGACACTCCATCTTTCATATCATGGTGTTCTTTACACTTCAGCTGAATTACCAGGCTTTGGTGGTGTCAGATAAGAGAGGTGGTATGTAAATGTAATGTTGAATTTGTAAATCTATCTTAAATCAATGTAATGATTGTTTTCAATGTAATCTATTCAAAATATACAGCCAACATTTCGCTATATAGTTCCTTTCTTGTTTATCAGGAATGTTTATATTTTGTGTCAGTTTAATCAGGAAAATAATTGTCTTATACACTGTAATTAAAAACAAAAAGCCAACTTATTGAAATATTGAATTTTTACCATTGAATATGTGCACAGAATAAAATGTAAATCGTAGTCTATTCAAATGATCCTGAAATACAAATCTGGTGAACACATTAACTTGTTCACAACAAGTAAATAATAAAAAGTGTGCAAATAATAGTCACATATCCAACATTGTATGTAGACAGCTGACTTCTTGTAAGTATTTGAATTGTAATCATCATTATGTAATGATCTGTATTTAAATGCATGACCGGCTGATAGCACCATTGGGGATTCGAGCCTCGGTTACCAGGGGTGGAGGGTTAGTGTAATTAATTGCTGTGTCACTGCTATGCCAACCGGGCAACCAAATATAACTTGTTTTTATTTTAAACGAGTAATAAAGTAACAAGTAAAAAAACTAAGTAAAGTAATAACAAGTATTTTTTTTAGTTTAATGAGAAAACTATTGTATCTTTTACATCACAAGCGATCAAGTTAGTGATGCACAAGTTCCATAGATAAATTATTACACAGAATATCAATGTAAGCAAACCAATATGCATTCCTAAAGAAATTAACAATTAATAACATGTACATGGCATAAGAGACATATCTCTTCACGTTTTTAAATGTTAACCAAGAATTGCAGTGTTTATTTTGTGAAAATCAAATGGTTCCCTTTCAGCTTTGACACTGACAAACTGAAGATAATAATGTATTTTTAAAATCTGAGCTAAAGATGTTCAACATCTTTTTTGGAATCTTATCACAAAGCAGTACAGGCAACAATACCACTTAAAATATGACTTCATCAATAAGGGCCTAACAGTGGCACAGCGGGTAGATAGCATGGGTGCCGCTGAACACCAGTCTCCAAGACCTGGGTTCTAATTACTGTTTGGAAGAATGTTCTCCATGTGTCCACGTGAATTTCCGCCCATCTCTCAGACACATCCAGAAGGTCGATTGGCTTCTCTTAATCGTTCTGAGATGTGTGCAAGTAAAGGGGCGAGTAAGTGATGCCCTGAACTGGCTTGGCATCTTGCCCAGAGTGCGCCCAGCCTTTCTGTGTGGCCTCTGATCAGAAGAAAGCTGTTCTTGGAAAATATAGGAATAAATTGCACAAGAGAAAATGTATCCGTCTATTTTTTGTCTTGAGATGAAACTTGAATTGTAATAGACCCGTTTTGTTATGTGAAGATTTTAACTTTATTGGTGGAAAAAAAACAGGTGAACACAAGATGTTAAAACTTACCCGATTTTCAGATAAATAATCCCCAAACAGAGGAAAATGTGAAAAATCCAGCGTCGTGTTTTCCTGCTCATGATGATTAATTTATTCTTAATAAACGAGTGAATCCCAGTATTTTGACGCTCACTGATTCAGCCTGGATGCGGCGCTCCGGCGCACCTGAGCAGAGATCCGTTTGGGCTCCTTCGGCTGCTGCTGCATTTGATGAGACGCACTTTAACTTTAAAAGAAACCCCCAAAAAATCTCCTAACAGTCCAGTTTCACCGATGCTCCTCTGGTCCTTTATAATTGCAGAGCTTCGTTAAGGTGCGACTCATCTCTAGGCATGTATCCGTGCGTTCCGGTGCGCAATCCACACTCGAAAGTCAGTTCCAGGCGCAGTTCTAATGTGGTGATTGGTACTGAGTTTGCTTCCGCCTACCAGCTCTTACCTGCCGCTATTATTAGCCCGAACTCGAACGAAGCTCTCATTTAAAGCCAGAAATATGAGAATAGGTTAAAGCTTTATGTTTCCAACCTGTCCTGTCAGTCTACAGTCTGCTGGAGGTTAATCCTCATGCGGTAGCTCGGCTTCTATAACAGAGCTTTTTATCTCTTTTGGCTGCACCCGTTTGCTCCTCCCATGAGAGGTTTTGATTCTCCTCTCGGTCCCCCACCGGCCCCCCCAACAACTCATCTCAAAAAACACCAGCAACCATAATTCAGATTTATTTGCACTGTGTGGACCACATCAGAGAAACCACATGACCCTAAACATTAATAATACATTTCAGAATCATTTCACACACACTTGAACTTGTTTGTGAGCTTTTTATTAAAATCAAGGATTTAAATAGCCTATGTAGAGTAGGATTGCTCACAATTTGACCAAAACAACTTTACAACAAATTATGTTGTTAATAAATAATTGCAATAATAAATACTTGAGTATATATGAGCCTTCAAGTCACTAGACAAAAAAACTTTCAGGGATCATTGGTTGGTTTCACTAATTAAGCCAATATTAAGCTAGTTAATTGCAGCTATGGATGTAGGGGTTAGCACAAAAGCTAGTTAATGTTTGATTCCTGTTAGCTTAGCAAGAAATTAGAAACCAGAAATAATTTTACTATTCCCTCTACAAATAAAAGTTTTGATAAATAAACAAGCTTTCGAGTAACTAAACTAATAAATAAATTGAACATCCATGGTTTATTAGTAATTTTAGCTAACGAGTCCAGCAAGCTAACAGTTGCTAAATGTATAGAACAAATGCTAGTTAATGTTTGAGTCCAGTCAGTATTGCTAAAAGAGAAAAATAAACCACTGATTTATGTTAAAAACCAGACACAATTTCTCAACTAATCTCTCTATGAATAAATACACTTATTAATAAATAAATGAGCGATTGAATAAGCATTCAATCCACATAGTAATAACAATAGAACAAATATGGCTTGTTGGTTTGGTTAGCAGTTTAATTTAATATTAAAGGAGACCTATTAAGCAGAACTCCCTTTTTGCCTGCATCAGTCACTTAAAAGATTTTGATGTCGGGAATAATATGCTGTAACTAGCCGTTTTGATTTCTCCCTTTTAACACATCACAACAGGGATAGTTGCATAATTGTTGCATAGAAGCACCCTTGCACCACCCCTCACCACCCACCAGAGCCCCACACACTAGATAACTTGAAGAGCCGCCATTTTTGTGTACTGGTTTTCCGTCTGTGCCAGATTTCACAGTTTTGCAGGATTTTCCTCATTTCACAGCTTTACTTTAAGATCCACCAGCCGACAGGAACTTTTGGAAGTCAGTTTGCGTTCTATGATAGATTAATCACCAATGTTCAACTAATCCCTGAGATCTCCAACTGGCCGGGCGGAAGTGGTCACAGGCGGCGTCAAGACCGTGTCAGGATCTTAAACATGAAGTGAAAAATCGCCAGGATGCTAGCTCAAAGTATAAAAGCTTTAAAAAACAAAACTTGGCTTGATCAAGTGTTCCTCTCTCTCAGAATTTGCCCAATCATCGTGTCTGAAAATGACCGACAAGAAATAAAGTGAGAACAAAGAACCCTTCCTAGCCCAGCTTAGTTATACCCCGATGAGTTGGGTCAGTAGTTTTCCACTGCTTTGCCTATTTCTGTGTAAAAAAAACACACAGTAACAGACTTTTGGACTGTAATTTCATTATTTTTATGGAAACATAGCGAAATGATGGCATACCTGATAATACTATATAGACCTAACTGGACGTAACATATTCCGGCTAGAAGGCACAAACTTTGTCACTGTTGGGATACACTGCCTCTGTTTTGTGTTAACTGTAAAATGTAATGTAAAGGTAAATGCTTAGCGTAAACATGGGATGAGTGGGGCGGGGCCAGCAACATCATATTTGCATAAAAGTGACAGGCCTTAAATGGCTCATTCTGAAAGGGACTGAGAATAAAACCTCTTTGTGAGTGATTTTGTGCAAAGAACTTTCCGAACGTGTTTTGTATATCTCATAGACCTATTCTAACTAGTATAATATATCTTTTTTATGTTAGCCAGAAAGAAATTAAATAATAATTAATTCAATAATTATAAAATAAATTACATTGCTTTTACATAAAGTACAATATAGTGAAGCTACCTCAGAGTTAAAAGTAACTTTTTAAGTAAGTTACTGTTTTTTGCAAAGACACCAAATACAAGGTTACAGTGCTTGTTGGTTTTGTTGGCAGCAATGAACACAAAGGGAAGCAAACTCACTCAGTGACTTTTTAACAGCTTATCCAATCAGGGTTGCACAGGGTGGGGTGGATGCAGTGGCTGCCACTCCATCACTGGGCACACACACACACACATATTAACACACATTGACATTTAAGGCAATTCAGTGTCTCCAATTAACCTGACTGCAGGTTTTGGGGCTGTGAGAGGAAACACACACAGACACGGGGAGAACAT
>JAYDZG010000025.1:8915113-8925409 GCA_034509265.1 Microcambeva bendego
GGAAATCTCAATAAAAATTAAATGGCAAGTCACATCTAAGTAAACGTTTATAATTTGATGGAGTGGAGACATGTGACTTCTGAACTGTAATATATCAATCATACTTCTAGTTTTCTCCAAAACAAGTAATTATCTTTTTTTTTAATATATGATTTAATACACTACCGAGCAATAGATGTGGTGGAAACACCTGAACTTAACAACAAGAGGGGCACCCACACACTTCATAGGGCACAAAAACGTTTTTAGAATTAGATGCGAGATAATATAGTCATTACAGTAAAAGTATTATTGTTGGGTTCTCAGAAAGTAGTCTGAAAGGATGAATTTTACATTTAAAACCTGACCTTGATCTGGATAATTTCGAATTGTGGTAAGAATACAGAATACAGCATAAATACTTTCTAATTTCTCCAACTGCCTTTAAGCTTGCTTTTATCATTACTGAGTTACTAAATAAACATGTCATCCAGTCTTTTCTATACATGCAGTGGATTGAAATTGGGCTAATACACTAGCCAGGCTCAACAAAAAATGAATGTCCATCCACACACAGAGAGAGAGAGAGAGAGAGAGAGAGAGAGAGAGAGAGAGAGAGAGGAGAACTGGACATGATTAAACAAGCTCTGATTAATATGAAGAATGTGCCAAAACTGCACATGCAGCGTATGATCCCAATTAGACTGAAACCCAACTCAGGCCAAAGCGCCGCTCCCCATTCATCCGGCCGTGCCTTCCCCTTTTTTGTTTTCTTTGGACTGTCTTTGGCAACACACTTTTTAGTCACTGGGTTCAAAAAGAAATTACAAGTGATAATGTCAAACGTATGGCACAAGGATAAAAAGGGATGCTGTTAGTAAGGCTGCATGCCGTGCTAATAGCTTGCAGCGCGGCTGCTCTTTTGAAGAGGGAAGAATTGTATGAGCTAGATAAGAAAATCTTAAAAATGGCTAAAGCAACATGACAATTGCCAGTCAGTATTTTGTATGCCATGCAGCGTGAGGCCATTTCTAATGAATGTCGATATGTTGCCGCTTTAATGATGGAGCAAGATTCAAAAGCACAATATTTAAGGGTTTATGGCTCATATACATTGTGGGGTTCATTTAAGGCTCATTCATTTCGTCTGAGCAAACACAGAGTGTCAGGGAGGTAGCATTCAGATATTAGTGGAGGTTGTGAAAGTTAAAGGATTGAAGTGGATGAGGAATAAGCTCCCTACTGCTCTGCCAATCTAAACACCTATGCCAAGACGAGGGCTTTCCTCCAAAGCCACCATTTAAAATAAACAATAGTTATGGGTAGCTAAAAGCTAGAGAGTTGTAGGTTTTAATTAGCAGCGATTAAAATGTGCTGTATGGTGCAGCCGTCAATGTGATTCTTGTAATTTGCTTTAAAATACATGGACAGTAGAAAAACATCTACAGTCTAAACAAGATTAAACCCTAAAATCGGCAAACATCTTGCTGTTCACAATTAAATTAAACAGAGACTTTTCTGGAATGTTTTGAAGACTACTAAAGACAAGTAAGAAGAAAGTATCAAGAAAGTACTGAGTGATGGTCACTTTTATGTAGAGCATCTCCTGTGTTTTGGCTTTGGCTTTCTTCCAAGATCATACCAGTAGAAGTAAGTAGATACTGTAATTTCCTTAGGTGTGTAAAAGTTAGTATATGGGTTGGTGTGTAATGGTGGCGGGTGGCACGGTGACTAAGTGGATAGAACTGTCACCTAACACCAAGAAGGTTCGATCCCCAAGTGTGGCAATCCGGGTCATTTCTGTGTTGAGTTTGCATGTTCTCTCTGTGTCTGGGCTCCTCCCACAGTCTAAAGAAATGCAGTCAAGTTTACTGTAGACACCGAATTGCCCTATGCGTGAATGTGTGTGTGTGTTTGTCTGCTTGTGATGGACTGCCGCCCTGTCCGCGGTGTTTCTGGATGCCTTGCACCCACCGAAAATCTGGGATAGACTCCAAGGTTCCAGCACCTCCCTCCCCACAACCCTGATTGAATAAGTGATTAAGAAAGTGAATGAGTGAGCTAACTTGATCAGTATTTGGTGAAAATGTATTAATACATGTTTTTAGTTGTGTTTAATTTATTAAAGTGCTCTGATTTATAGATTCCATCTTCGTTTCTTTCTGGAATGACATTATTGCTGCAGATTTGCCGATGAAGATCCGTTAACTGGAGAGGCCACAGTGAGATTCACCAGGTTTCACTAAAATTTGAGTTATTGATGGTGACACGGTGCTCTGTCATGCTTGAATATGCTTGAAGTAACAATTACAATATAGTAA
The DNA here is from genome assembly GCA_034509265.1 of Microcambeva bendego. Classification (NCBI taxonomy): domain Eukaryota; kingdom Metazoa; phylum Chordata; class Actinopteri; order Siluriformes; family Trichomycteridae; genus Microcambeva; species Microcambeva bendego. The sequence continues at coordinate 8,917,414 of JAYDZG010000025.1, forward strand.
ATATGACAAAGGGTTGCTCATGGTCAGCAACATTGCTGAAAGGCTTTACAGCCCATTACACTACTATCACCAGCCTAGACTTGTTGGGTCTAGGAATTCACTTTAAATTCTGATCCCACCGTGTTACACCGCGTTTCTTTTACAGCAGAAACTGAGATTTCTCATTATAAGATGCTTTTCTGTTTATTTCAGTAGTAAAGAGACAATATTCAACTTAATGTAGCCTCCAAACAGTCTGGCTAATGTCCTGGAACCTTTGATTTTAAGTATATGGCAAAAATATATAGACACACATCAGACATTTTAGGAACCTCTTTTGCCAACAGGTGCATCCATTTGATAAAATAAATAAATAATATAAAAAATAAAATTACTCTGTTAATATTTACCTTTTTTGTAACTGTAAATACTATCAAATATTAACCAGTTTACTTGCATGGAGTACATTTCTTTTTAAAGAGAAAAAAAGCCTCAATTATTGCACAAATTGTAAATACTCTTTAAGGCAGTGTACCTTTTCAAGGGATATTTTATTATAGGAAATAAATATAATCTGTTTGTGTTAACCAGAGCCCTTTCTATCATAAATGATCTTAGCAGAGTAAGAACTACCAATTTTGGCAACAATGTAAGTCCCCTCCTGTCATGGTGTTTATCCGGTTGAGCAAAGTTTGAGAAAATGTCTAGCTTCCCCATTTTCACGATCACATAAGCCAAACCAGCTGTTGAAAGGAATCAGTGTCGTTGTTGGAACAGGTTGGGCTTATTTCCCACTGGTTTATTAGCTAAGCCAATGACATGAGAAAATAAACATGAAAACATGGTCGACTATTAAGAGTAGGTCATTAAAATTCTTTATAGTTCATTATAATCCATTATATTCAACTGATGGGGCTAAATGCAGCTTAAATGCTCTTGTCCATTAGGGATGTTATGTTTACTTTGAGTCAGAACACTAAAATTAATTATTTTAGGATTATAGTATAAACCCATTGTATTTCTGATCTCATAAAGAAAACAAAAACTGCTCGTATATTCAGGGATTGTCTCGGTATATTCCAAAGTTGTGACGTTTAAACTCGATTATTGTGCAAATATCCGTCCAACCAATATGACAGCTGAGATTTAAAGCAGAAATAGTGGGCTAGCACCCCATCCAGGGTGCTACCATGCGCCTTGCGCCTGCTGAAGAGCTGCGATAGGCTCCGGCACCCCTCCGCGCACCTAATTAGGATAAGGGGTTAAAGAAATTGAACTGAACTGAACCTGCCCTGTTTGCACCAATATGTTAAGAAGTCGTTATGGACTTTATCATAGACTGGATTGAATAATGAATAACTCCAGTTATTTTTTTGCTAGTTATAATTTTGATTAAATTGAAGTTTGTGTATGTATAATTAAGTAAATCCTATTTATTTACTATTTTTTCCAGGTCACCCGAGAAAGATGAGTCCCTCCAGAGTTTTTCCATGTCACAGTCCTTGCTGTAAAGCTGCTTTGAGACTCGTGTGAGATGTGTTTTTATTTTATTATTTGATTGAAGTAAACTGATATGGAAGTAAATTATATCACATGTGAATTCACATTGTTCATTTTATTAATATAAATAAAGAAATGAATGAGTAAATACTATAATTATACTTTAAGTACTAAGCTGGTCCATCGTTTATTTATGGATGGTTTGCTGCATTGATGTACTCTTTTTAATTTTAATTACATGTCTCAAATATCATTTGTGTCAAGCATGATTAGGAAAAGGGTTTGTAGTTACTTCGTACACATTACCATACAGATATTCAGTCTTAAGTCCTTAAGTGACCTTCATGCTACAGTTTGCCAATACGTCCTTCGCATTTCATGCTTCAGAATGCAATGCCCATGACGTCTCAAATTAAAACATTAAATAAGCTACTTCCCCATGTGCTCTGATTTTAAATGTTTTTCTATTTTGCTTAATTGTCTGATTTACGAAAAAAACAGCGTATCACATCATTTATGAAACAAATATAGATCAGCTATCATATTAAAAACAAAAAATAGACGAATTAAGGATGAATTATGTTAAATTATGAATTTAAATAAATATCTTATTAGGCAAAAGGGAGGAAACCAGTCATTTATTAATAAATTGTTATACCACTGTAATTATCCACAGACAGGTCCCAAATTTTCTCAATGTCTGGATCACAAGTCTGAGTTTCTGTCTAAGTCTAAGACAGTTTTCTTCAGATGAAGGTTCACATATTTAAAGCACTGGTTGGTAGAACAACAACTTACTTTCCTTGTATAATCTAAAGTCATTCAGTATTACACTATAAAGCTATGTGGTTTAATTCCAATACTACCATTACTCTCAAGTGTTGATTTTTACCAGCTATAATTAATTCTCTCAGCTTGTTTGAAACTTCTCTAAAGTATGAGTCCTGCGTCAATAGCGGTCGGCCAAACCAGATAAACATTACAGAGTAAGAAAAGTAATTGACCGAAGTGTTTTTTCAGCCTTTATTCCAAATGAGGTTCATGAGATCATGGCAGCCCGTTAGAGAGCAGAATCATTATGATGCTGCAGGTCAACCTTATGACTGCTGCTTTACTAAACAAAATGCCAGTTATTAGAGGACAATTAAGGAATGATATAATGCTCTATTCTTCCTACTCTGCTCTGTTTGTTTGTGAAGATGCAATCTCACATCCTGGAATGATTTCAAAACTTCCGCACATTTTAATACACTCCATACTTAGACTGTAATGGCCTGGAAAATAGCAGTAAATGTATTTTTATTCCATAACTCATTTGAAATTACCTCTGTCCTGAATTTTTTGCGGTTTGATTGATTGGTATTTGTGTTAAATACTGCAGGTTTTACATTTGCTCGTTGCCAGTCATTGTAAAGCTGGGTAATTTGATAATATGATAATTTGAAAAATAAATAAATAATAATAATAATAAATTGCAAAACGAAAACCTGAAGGTTCTTTTGATTTAACATCTAGATGTTCCTCATATGGGCTGAAACAGCTAGAAAATTGCATTACCGAATTTAGTGGATTTGACTCATCAGGGAGAGTAAGGTTAACTTTAAATGCAATGACCTAGTGACAGTGATGTGTGAAGTAGGGGATAGAAACATGTACGAAGACCTTGTCTTACATTGAATAATCCATGAATAATGACCATTTTATTTCAATTATCTGGTGTAATTGGTTTACAAATAAGGAGATGGTGATGTCACTGAAACTTTGGGATTTTGTGGGAAGCCGTTTCTGTTTTAAAAGAACAGTGGCCTTTTGAACAACATTAAGTCATTCGAACTGAGAAATGCAGTATAAATTCTATAAAAAATAAAATGCCGTTCACTTTAGTCAATAGTAAATGTCCGTCTGTACACAACATTAACATATTTATATAAGAAATCACCAGTTCGATTTAATTGATTAAACACTCACTCTTGTGTTCAAGCTAAACATTGTGTGACTAAAATAGTCATCCGTAACTGGTTTAGACTCACAACCAGATGTTTTGCATCAGACGCTAGGGGTCTTTGGCTAAGCCGAGCCTGCTAAAGGGTACTTACCTGACCCCAATCAGTGAAAATCTGAATACCTGCCATAAAGAAAGTCTCATTCCATTAATGAGGCCACAGGTTTACTTTTCTGCTACACAGCTCTACTGCGAGTAGGTTTTGGCACAGAATAAATAAAATTATTCATATATGAAAAAATGTTTACAATAAAAATGTTCTGTTGTATTGTTGTATGTATGTTATATTATATATATTTTTAAATGTACGTGTAAATGATTATAGAGTTATTGTTATAAAGATATTATGATGATATTATATTATAAGGTATAGGCTATAAGGTATATAGGCTAGCAGTTAAGGTAATGGATTAGTAAGCTGAAGGTTGCTGGTTCAAACCACTTCATTGACAGGTGGCCACTGTTGGGCTCTTGAGCATGGCCCTCAACCCTCAAAAGTGGCTTTGGATGTCAAATGCAGAATCTGTGCTGATTTACTTAATAACCAATTACTGAATTGGTTCATTTAATATGATCCACTTTACTAAATCTGGTGGGCAGTTGTAGCCTACATGTTAAGGTACTGGACTAGTGAACAGAAGGTTGCTACATACTGTAAGTCACATATACATATACATATACGTGTGTGTGTGTGTGTGTGTGTGTGTGTGTGTGTGTGTGTGTGTGTGTTTGTGAATGAGTGTGACTAAACACTTTGGTCAAAAGCATTTGGACTTCAGACAATGAGCTTTGAATGACCATAATCTTTACAACTAAAAGGCATTACAGTATATCTGTGGGAATTTGTGCCTATTCAGTCAAAAGACTGTTTGCATGGATGGTCCCTGATGCTGGTCAAGAAATCCTTAATTGATGTTCCAGTTAATTTCAATGCTGTTGAGGGCTGAGGTCCGGGCTCTGTGCAAGCATAGGACATTTCTTTAAACAAAGCTCACCACAATGTTTTATAGACCTTGATTTGTGCACAGGAAATGATGGGGCAGGAAGGGGCATTTGATTAACTTGTGCTGCAAATAAGTAAATGTATGTATTTTTTGTACTAAATAATTTGTACTAAATAAAGTGAGAATTATGGCATTTTTGAGTCAACGAGAGCGCTGACCATGCCAAAGCCTTGACAAAGAAGCACTACAGCATGTGCATTAAGCAGCAGACTCTCTTAAACACGCTGATCAAAATATTAATGGAACGTGTAAACACAAAGCCTTTATCTGACATCAATTTACATTAGGAAGGCCTTCATCCAAGTGCAAAGCCAGGGCTTTCCTCATTATCCCAGCCTTTACCTCACACTTCGCCACCATGCATGCAGGTGGATGCACCGCTCCGAGCCACCACCGTGTTTATGTTAGCTTTTCATAAACCCTGTTTGAAATTCATCAAACTGCATCATTGTTTAACTACACGCCAGTCAAATGCACGAGTGCCAGATGGGGGCTTTTCTCTCCTAGCCTTTCACTCTGCGTGCACAGTCTCAGTCCCTGAACACGACCACAAGCTAGGAAAAGGTTGACTTTTCTGTTCATACTCTCTGTACATTCACCTGTGGTCAAGCTTTCCGCGAGTCCTGCTGAATTCAAAATGGCAGCTCATTTTCAGTAGATGCCTGTGGGAGAAAAAAAACTTTTTCATCTGCTAGGTAAATAGTTATAAGGTTTGGTCCGCTGTTCAAAATTGGATTGAAATACAAAATTATTAAATGTAGTGGAAATTCTATCACTGCATTTGTTCAGTTCATTAAAGAACAAGTGGACCCACCAAGGATTTAAATTGTAAATTTATAATGACATGCTGTAAAATTATAATAGAATATTATTATGAATACATTTCTATAACTTAGCTATACAGTTGGCTGTTGACACCCTAGCCACCAGGATGCACAACGCCTTTGAAGCAAAATCGGGCTTTTCACAAGATTTTTATATTGGAAAGAATGGCTTGACTTAAAATTGGAATTGTAGTCTTAAGGTGGTGTCAAGAATCTGTGCACGTCACTAATCATGTATCAATTCAAGTATTAACGCAGTGATTCTTTGCCAGTTAGGGGTGGGTTTTTCAAGGGACCCACATTTTGTCGAGGATTTTGATCACAATGCATATGCAGTGTAAAGCCTCCAAAAGTGCAGCTCATGTAGAAGTTTTTTTTGTGTTAGATTTAGTCATTTTGCCATTTTTTGGCTTATGATCTGTCACTAGGGGGCCTCAGTGAGCCCGTTGCATTTCATTTAAAAAAAATTATATCTTACCGAATCTCAGTTCAGCCTACCAGCTGGGCTGAGCAGCCACATAAACAAAGATTGGCCTGTTGTTCACATGGGGGTGAAATTCAGCCATTTTTGGTCTCTCTTACGACCTCTGCTGGCTGATTGATGGTGCCTGCACAAAAACGAGGAAATATCAGGGTGTGTCTCGCCGTACATAGTGCTAAATCACATGCACAGTTGTAGGTGAAAAAATGCATACGTCTGGTACCCATGTGTCGTAATGGAGAGGAGGCATGATAAAAATTAATTAAAAAAATGATAGCAACGTGGATAAAATGCAAACTAATAAAAAACACAATCACACATGACAGGCTAATGGGATACAGAGAAACTCTTGTGATTGAATTGTCATACATTTTTTATAAACCTCTTGTAAACTAGACTGGATGTTCAAAAAATTACCGATATTTCACCTCGGATGTGCAAAGGTCAATGATGACGACTCTGATTGTTGAAGTACATCCAGGTGAGAAAACTCCCACCTCCAATTCACAAAAATAAAACCCACTTTATCATCGAAAGTCAAGAAAGACCAAGATATGTATACCTTTTTCATGCGTTAATTAAATTTTCCTTTTTAGTGCACAGGCACAATCATGTGACCTTCCCCAAACTGCTACAATAAAAGTAGAAACATAAAAAGTACTTTAAACAATTGATCTTATACATCTGTTTGCAATATGTGTAGCTGAAACACCAAAATAGTATTAATATTAATGAGCATGTCCAAGTGTTTTAGCAGTTACAAATGATTACCATTAAGACCGACACATGACTCTCAAAAATTATAAAAAAGAACAATATTTCTACTGGTTAATCTGCACCTGGTCTGGAAGAAGCATTTACCAGATGTTTGCAGAGAGTGGGAGTCAAGAATGTGTTGATGTGTTTAAGACAGTCGAGCAAAGATTAAGAACCTTAATAGCAATTGCAGAGCTTTGTTTTGACAAGTTAAAAAAGCCCCAGAAATAATATTTACAACAGGCAAGTATCTTTTTGCAAGATGGTGAATGGGTTCCGTAAGTGAGCTGTATAGTTTTCCTAGTCTAATGCTCTTTTTTTAACAAAGCTTTCACCATCAAAAGATACAAATGCACTCTTTGCTCATTTTCATCAATTTTCCATTGGCTTGCATTGGCTGAGGACTGTCTGCAGATTTTGTGTCATGACCGAGGGTCCATATGGTCTTATCGGCATCCCGGGCCCAAATCTAAACAGGCTGACACTTTGCAGGTGTGGGCCTTGTAGGCTTGCATCTTTCAGAAACACCAGGATCAAGCGCGACTTCCTCCTTGGTTTACGAACACACAGGCAGGTCAAGGCCCCTCATCAAACAACCTGATCAATATTGTCATGTACTTGCTGTCAGCTAATGAGATGAAAGATGTTTAGTCCCTACCCAGTCAGGCTGTAACCTGGGGTTGCAATTAATAGATTTATTACTGTTTTTTCTCACTTGCTGGATGTTTCTTGGCTCAATTGCGTTGAACTAAAGACATAAAAGACTTTCAATGGTTTGCCAACAATCATATCAGAAACATAATAGTACATTTCTTATAGTACAGAATCCAACAGTGACCCAGTACTGCTAGGATCCAAGGTTCAAATCAACAGCAGTCAGTCGTCTACAGACACACTTTTTTGTCTTTTGTCTTTTATGGGGGTGGTCGAGACCATGTGATTGATTGGCATCTTTTTCCTGGGTACATTTTACAAACATAATTAAAAACAAAAATCATTTTATCAGTATAAATATATATATATATATACACAATCTTACACAATCAGATGATGATCAGTTCTTCGTTATGATCAGATCCATTATTTGTTTCATTATATTAACATATTGTTATATTAGCTACACTGAGCTTTTTAAATAGGTTTTTTAACTTGAACAATATGTCTGAATGAAGAAGAGTGAAGTAAATGCTGAAAAGAACACCCTGTCAACTTAGAAAACAGGGTATAGAGACTGCACACAGACAAGCACCGAAAGGTCCAGCCTCCGTGCCGTTTTTCTGTCATGCTAAAATTAATAACCGCTGATTTAAATGTAATGCTCAATTTCCGCTCTATTATTACAGCAGGACGGCATAAGCTTGGTTTTAAAAAGGTTCACATGGCAGCTCCCCCCCCTTCTCCTGCACCCTTTCACAACAGTCAACCGTCAGGAATAAATGTTGCACGCATG
>JAYDZG010000025.1:8940056-8952331 GCA_034509265.1 Microcambeva bendego
AAATAAGATTTTCCCTATTTGTCTTGAACAATTGAAAAACACAGCCATATTATTCATCTCTTGGGTTTAAGGTGAGACTTTGCGTCCTTTAAATAATACTAAGGGAATATAGCATTAATTAACTTTGTGCAACTCTAACTTGAGAGGACTTTAATATTTAACGGAACATTTTTTGAAGGGTTTCTGACGATTTCCCTTCAAAACACCCTTAAATAATTCTTGAGAATTTTTCTCTCATCTTTAGAGGATATCTTAGGGGAAAAATTCCCTTAAGGTGTGTTATGCAACCGGGCACAGTACTTTTAGCACTAGGGCAGTTGTAGCCTGAAAGGTGCCAGTTTAATTAAGGTTACAATTAATGTTTTGTTGTAGTTGTTCTGTTCGGGGAAACTTCAAAGTTTCCATGTTTTTTCACCAATGTCAGTCCATTTAGCACTTAGAATGCTGAACAATTTTAAAGCAAACATTGATGAGCTCCTCTTTGCTGCCAAATGCACTTCTGAGTGAACACAAAGAAAACAGCAATCGGACACCTTCGCCTCGGCAACCTTGTATGATGTAGACAAGTCCAAGCTCTCCCCATTGATTCAGTGGCACGCTCCTTGTTTAACAAGGTAGAGGAAAAGTTGGGAGGGGGGTTATAGAGAGGAAAGACTTTTAGTCCATTCATTAATCACTGAAGTAAACAGCACATCCAGTGACACCTGGCAGGGTTAATGCCTCGGACCTTGGAGTAATCACCAGCCCCCTCTTACACGGACCCATTCAGCCACTCACATGAAAGTTTGTGATTATAAAGGAAATGGGAATTAGCTGAAACATTTTGGGAAAAAGGTGGTCTCCAGTTTTCTGTTAGGAAAAGAGGGATTGGGGCGGTAATGTGTGTGTGTGTGTGTGTGGGGGGGGGGGTTCTAGAGGAGCTGCAGGCTGATTGGAGTGCTCCCCAGAGGCTGCCGAGTGGGGAGAGGTAAGGGGGGCAGAGGTCAAGCCTATACCAAATTAGTAGTGTCTGTTATTTGAAACCAAAATAAAGAAGGAGAAAGAGTAAATGATTCCTCCTCTTTCCTACTCCTCCTCCATCCTGGAGTGCTCTCTGAGCTCCCTCTCTCTCTTAAAATTACTAAGAGGCCACATTGCAATTAGTGGTTTGTTTCTTTTAGACTGAAATATGGCCATAATTCATAGCCTTCAATTCATTTCATTGGAAAAGATGTATGAGCTGGCCGGACCAAAGACATAATTGTAACACATGATACAGCAATTTGTTAGTCCAGCAGCAAGTTCACGAGGTATTTGCATGCCGTGGCATAAAAACAGAACCAAAGATGCCATTTGTTTTCAATAGGGCCTGTAACAGAAAACCAAAAACCTGCCTGCTCAAGTTATTACACATCTTTTCAATAAAGAAGTACAAGACATTACGAATCGGAATACAGCTTTGCTCGTAATGGCTCTGGCTCTTGGCTACCGTGTTTGAAACTCAGGAACGTATGCTGCGTTTCCAATATTTTCCTCACGCTTAATACCCTCTAATTGCTGTCTGCTAGAAAGTAAGGAGCAAGAATTGCTGTGATTCATTTTGTCTGAACATACAAACAAAAATCTAGTGTTTATGAGCCCGTGTACGAGCAGCCATGACAGATTAAATTCATATGCATCTGATCAGGGTGGAAAATTAAGTGAGCCAAGGCTTTGTTTTACTGAGATTTTAAATGCTAATCTTTTTGACATGAATCATTTAGCTCTCCATGAAATAATTATTGTGTCAATGTAATGAGCCAAGAACTTCCAATCCAAGCCGTTCTCTCAGAATGTTGACCTGACATGGTAAAGCAATGACATCCTGCATGACCCAGAACTTGGATATATTCTGTGGCTTATCAGATATAGATTATCTTTCTGTATTGATCTTTTCTGTATGGAGTTAGCATGTTCTCCCCAGTCTATGGGGTTTACTCTCTCCACAGTCTAAAAACATTCAAGTAAGATAAACTGATGAAACGTGAACTGATGAAACGTGTGTTGAATATCAAATGAATGAAACCAAATGTGTAAAATCCTAATTAACAACAAATCTTCAATTTTTCACTAAGACTAAACTACATTGTGAAATTTCACAATTTGATTTCCTAAGTTTTAGTCACAGATGGGTTATCTGCAGCTACAATATGTATAGAAAATATCTAACCCACTAATTAGTAAGTGCAGGTGTTTCAGGTAGAACATTGCAGATATGTATATAAAATCAAACATATAAAATGAAACACGTTCCTGTAATATATGTTCAATGCATCTTTAACCCTGCCACTAAGAAGCACTCCATGACATGATCCCTACACTTCCATGTGGTTATTCTTTGGGATGTTATAAGCCAGATAATGATGCAAGCACAATTATTTGATCCAGCCAAAACCAATATATATTACATTACAGTGGTTGTACAATGTTCTACTGTAAATAATTTGCCTTTACAATTTCAGCATTTAGCAGACTAATTTACCAAAAGTGATTTATAATACAGTTACAGTGCACAGTCTGAGCAATTAAGGGTTAAATACCTTACTTAACGGTCCCACAGAAGCAACCTGCCAGTGGTGGGGCTTGAACTGGTGATCTTCTGATTACTCCTGTACCTTAACATAAGGGCTACGGCCTGCCCCTTGTTAGCAAAATTTTGGACAAGGCCCTTTCCAGTTCCAGCAGGACTGTGCCACTGTTAACCTCATAATGGAAGGCGGTTGTGACTCCATATAAAAAGCAATGGAATGAGATGTCTGACATGTTTCCACATTTACGGAAATTTGCTTGAATATGGTAGCTTAATTAAAGAATGACTTTAAACTGTAGCTGTTTTTTTGTCCCGATCACTTTGCATCCCTAATAAATTAGTGTAAAGTATAAAGGCAGTGCTTATATTGTACTAACCAAACTGACAATGAACATGACCAAACATAGACAGCTGAAATTGCTGAGGCTTTTGTTTAGATCATTAAAAACTCAACACCCATTAAATATTTGGCTTATGAGACAATGTATAACTGTTGTTTGAAACACATACACAGAAATAATAATCTCTTTTTGATCGATATATTAACTGTTTTATTTTATTTCTTCCCATTGTAGCTTTGGAAAAAAGCACAACAAAAAAAGCACAATATTTGTTTTGGTCAAATAATACAGCTGCTGGGGGCTTAGCAAGCCCCCCTTTCAATGCGCCCATGATTAAAGAGTATAATCTTCATGGGTGTTTTGACTGAGCAGCATTCAGTCTGTTCCTGTTAAAGTGTTAACAGCAATCCTTTAGCTTTAGTCACTCAGCTGCTTCTGCTTTTTCACCAAACAAGTCAGAAAATTCAGGAACTGAGTCCAAGGATTAGCTACGTGAACCCTCTAATGTGAAACCTGTTAGGATAAACAGATTAGCAATGAATCACATTGTTGAACTGTTGAGGGATGAGTGTGCTCTCTGGCTAACAAATGTGAAAAAAAACTGGCACTGCTTTTAACTGCACATTGATCGACTAGATAGCAAAGTACACTCAGTGTCCTCACAAGAGATCTGCCATTTTAAAAATAAGAATGTTTACAAGTGTCTGCAAGCCACATAAGCACTTAAAGTGACAGAAGGAGTGGATTTAAGCCTCTTCTTGGCAAAACAGGTTTTTAACGGCTGAAAAATGAGCGCTCTTTGCAAAGCTAAATTCTGGCCAGGGTAGAGTAAGGTAATTCCTGTAATAGTGTCTTGTCATAGGGATTACACTCTAAACCTCTGTTCTCTGGAAATTACCAGACTGGAATCTACAACTATACTTAACGATAGTCAGATACATTTTTATCACCCATCAGACCATCCAGTGAGTAGCAGTTTTGGGAAAAAAAACTTCATAGAGAGACTTTTTTTCTATAGTGACCAACTAAGAACACATCAAACATCAATGCAGGTAGGCAAAGCTACATTGGTGTTCCATTCAAGGCAACAATGAATGAAAGCTCACCCAAACTAAACAGGTAAAGACTAAATCAGACCAAGACTGAATCTGATCTCACTTTCTGTTGCAATATTCAATAGCAGGGTCAGAATTAGGCATAGAAAGCATGAATCTATGCAGACCAATACCAATCAAGCAATGTTTGAATGTCTGTCTGCGGTCATCCCATTCTAGCCACTATTTACATTTTACAATTTTGGAGCATCTTAAAATGTGTATTCTATGTTCTAATTGGGTTTCTGCAGAGTTGTACACTTGGATTGTCATCTACATGAGCTAGAGTAAGGAATTGTTTGTTCCAGAGGCACTTTGAGAAGTCAAGCTGGATAAGCTGTTTATTTAATGCTGAAAACAAAATGTATTATTCTAGCTATCCTTGCTGATGGAAAAAGAGAGTGTAAATATATATTTATAGGCATTGTAACAATGTGGGGCAAAAATCAGGGAATATTTTTTTTCAATTAAAGTTTGTAAACAAAAGATTCCACACTGGAGTTCAGCTACTATATGCTTTTTTACACAGAAAAAAAAATGTGCAGCTAATTTTTCTAGGATACATGCCAGCTGATGTTGCCCAGTGTGTACACCATATGTTCCTTTTTAATATCTTAGGGCTTACATTTAACACTTCCTCTTATAACTAAGTCACTGCTAGAGGGGAAACTGTTCACACTTGGCATTATATGCTCTAGACTAGGGAACGAAATGGCTTTTAGAGGACTAGGGGTGAGGAAGTGCAGGTACCTTGATGAGATATCTACTGTATACAAAGCAGATTTTATTACTCCATCATTCAGCCAAGTCCATTCTCCGTGGTGCAATTTTTCACAGTGTAGCTAATGTAAATTCTCTCTGAATGTTTATTTCACACTAAAACGTAGAGTGAGATTCCATAACAGGTGACTCATTTAATCAAAGTCACTTGGCTGAGTTTCAATTCCTGTGACAAATGTGATGTTAAATATGGTGTATAAAGTACATGCCTAATTTAATATCAGTATTAAGAGTGTAACAAGGTTAAAACTAAGTTAGATCATGTTTTTTCTATGAAAACAACAGCTACAATTAGGGGTTCTGGTGTAACTAATATTTCTAGAGCTGCAAATTATTATCTAAAAATGTGGCCTGAGCTAAATAGTCAGATGGCTGACTAAGGAAAAACTTCCTCTATTTGTAAATGACTGCTATGACCAGAGAGAGTTTTGCCGTGAGAGTCGGGCCACCCCACCCTGTGACTGGAGAGCTGGTGGAATGCTGAAATGGGCAAAGGATGTAGTAAACCCTGGCTGTTGTCTGTTTGATTCCTGTTGTCAGCTCTTAGGTGTTGCCACACCTCATTGATCTGGCACACCGGGTGACCTTTTGACGCAACCCACCTATTGATCCGAGCTTGAGACCAGCACTAGATTGCACTGGTTTGTGCATCCTAGAGGATAAGGTGGCACCCAGCCAATTAACGACGCCAAAATTGGAACCTCTCGATGATGGCGTGCAGTGGAAAATCCCACTGCTTCACCTGGGTGCATCTCTGGTTGTGTCAGAGGCTTTTTTTGCACAAACCTACCAAGCTGCCACAAAGACCGTACAAGTCCAAACCATATGTGTTTACAGTAATTTGTTTCATAAAATTTCTTGAATCACACTCAAATTTCTTGTTTTCTGCATAAATGAGCTTATTTGTAAGATGAGGTAGAAGCCCAGGGTCAGTTATTGTATGATAGCTCTGGAGCACATATGGCAAACAGTAGCTACATGGCCAAACCAGGGTTTTAACCCACAATCATCTAATTCGTAGCCCAAAGCTCTACCCACTAGGTAACTACTGTTTAATATTTGTACTATCATTATTATTATTACTATTATTATTTACTTTTCTTACTATTGTGAGAATCAGTGCATAGTTTTTATTCCAAAAAACATACATTCTAATTTTCATTTCTGTCCTTTCAAGAAAATCACTTCTGGCTTTGCTGCTCAGTGACGAAGTTAAAGCATTCTAAGTGCTATCTGCCTGGCTCATTGAAGAATGCATACCAACAATGTACGCTGAATTAGCAATGGGTTTCTGCATCGATAATCGTCAATCTTCCTTAGCAGTGTGTGTCTACAGTGCAGGTCAGGCTCTGCCATGTGCAATCAGTGATGATCTGCAAGTTTTCAGGACTTCAGGGTCATCCCTGACCAATCCCAGATGGACCCACTGCTTCTCTGCAAATGACTTCAAAGGGGCAAGGCTTGCAAGCACTCTGGTACGTAAATAATAAAAGTGCTTTTCGGCTTTGTGATAAAATATCAGAAGATGTTTTTTGAGTCCCAACAGTTTTAAACAGAACCTTTCAACTTTTGCAAAGGTCATGGCTGAGTACAGCATAATTGTTCTTTAACACCTCAAAGTCACCACAAATGCTCAATCAACATCACAACAGACAAGTTTGTGTCTAAACAGAGAAGCCTAGACAAAATACAAGCTATTAGACACCAACACTGTGTAAAAAAGAATGATAGGTATTCAGAGTTTAGCTAAATGGAAAGAAGATAAATGCATCATGTCAAGAAGAGTTGGAACAGCTGGCTGGTGGAAAACCATTCCATACCTGGTGTAATGCTTTTATGGTAGTTCTTCTCATGATTCAACCATGACTAGTGTACATTTATTCAGCTGAGATTTTTCCATATTAGTTTTATATTACTTTCTAATAAAGTTTCATATTAGAATCTATTCACCTTGAGAACATTGTCTGATGCCTAAAATTGTTTAAATATTTTTTCCATTTGTTAACTGTTACATTTGTAATTAAAAGTGATTTGGGATCGTAAATAATAAAAAATAAATAAAAAAAATTAAAAAGTCACATTGTCAAAATTGGTTCCATGAAAATGAAATGTTAATGTTCTCATCAAAACAAATGAGATTTTTATATTTAATAAAGTAGTAGATTACTTTTGTCATTTATTTATCTCACAAAGTACTTATTTATTATTAAGTATTTATTTCTGAACGCATTGTACATGCACATCTTCAGAAATTAAGGCAAAGCTTAAATTGCATATTAAAGAGTAGACAATATTTTATATATTTTATATTTTATATTGTAGACTACAGACCAATAAATATTCTTTAAAAAAAACTTGTTTAGTGCAAGAACAAAATGTTAAAGCAAACTATACTACTTTCAAATGTTCTATTATTTTGAAAAACTGTAAGAGCAAATTAAAATATATTATATATTCATTTTTGGAATCATACATTCCATATGACTGTAGTAATTCTGTTGCTCAATGCCCTTGTCACCCACCTCCACCCGATTCATCAAGAGAAAGAAACCCATATAGCACCATCGAAAAGTTCCACTAACACTCAAGCAACAAGTTTATAGGATTAGAATACTGTTTACAATAACTCTGCACTTTATTAAACACACAACCAGTGATCACACTTCCACACCTTTGTTTATGTTAGATCTTAATCTCATAGTGTGGTGAAGCAGGTGTTGAAAAGCCCTGGGTTCCTGGGCTCATTGTCACTTTTGGTTAGTACCATTGTGAAGCATGTTCTCCACATGAAAGTTAATCTTACTCTAAGATTAGTCAGTCAGATAGTCTTTATTGTCATTTCAGATACATACAGGTACACAATGAAATGAACAACGTTCCAAGAGATGAGACTAGAGACGAGCGTTGGTCAGTACATGGTACTGAGTAAATGTTACATGAGCAAGAGATATATTCTGATTTACAGTTAGCAGCATAGAGGTTTTAAGAGATAACTTGTGCAGGTTGCAATAAGTATTCTTTTGTTTTCATGACTGGGCTTAAATCTTAATACACATACAGTCTGTACATGAACTATGAAGGGGAAAACACATTAGCATGTTCATTGTTCAACAAAATGATATCCAACAGAATTATACATGTCCAGTGCACTTGCGGAAATTCTTGACACAACAAATTTATTTTTAGAATGTATACTGCTTTGTTTCAGTAATGTCTTTTACACCACATAAGAGTATATTTGCCAATTATAAACTTAATAAACTTAAAGTAATACATCTCTGACCATATGTCTTCATCAGAACATACTGTCCAAAAAAGCCAGTTAGGCAGAAATTACACAGTTAAAATACAATTAAATTCCTATATATCATCCTTACAAAAAAGCTTATCTAGTTGAAGGACAGGGCTTTTGAAATAGCACTTTAAATGGGGAAAAGCTTCCATGGAATGACACCATACACTCAAATAAAGAAAAATGTTGCTTGTGTAGCGCAAATGGTCCGTGACCAAGCTTAAACACTAACCATGCAATGAAACCTGTTGATAAAGGCATCATAAATCTCACAGACAGCAAAACCAAGGACGTTTCAATCATATTTCACACTCTTTACCTCACTCCAACACCTAACAATTCGCTCGTTATGCACCCTGAGCTGCAATTAAAGAAGTTACTGGCTATGTTTACAAAAGCCTTTGTGTGCAGCAATTCCCTTGGAAAGAGTAATTACCTGAGCAGTGGTGTGATCTGGAAAGCATTTAATTAACAAGCCTAGTCCCATCCAGAGGAATGAGAGCTAACCTGGTGGAGAGCATGTTCCGCCATTCATGTGAAAAAGCTTTTCTGTAGCGTGTAGTAGGCAATGGTATGGCCCAAGGGAAGCAAAACGTAAACATATAATTAGACCAGGGGCTCGCCGTGCCACACAAAATAAACCAGCTCAAACATTACGGAGCATAATATTTTCAAGAGGTACAGTGTACTCAGATGTCATGACCGATTTAAAAAAACAAAATACTTATTGTGGAAATTCTGTATGGAAGTGTTTTACATTCTTCGAGACAATGATTGTATTCTAATTGTTCAGTTGGAAATTATTGATGCTAGCACACCAGCGTTGAAAGTCGGAACTGAAAACTCATCGTAGCCACTTTTGTTTGTCATATCAAATAACTCTGCATATATTTCTTCTTGACTGCTGCAGACACTTACTCTGACTGTCGAGGGCTGCTCCGAACACATACATCTCTAATACATGTCCAGTTGACAAAATGCCAACCACTTCTTTTCACCTGCACAAGATGGGTTCAAGCAGGGATCAGTATCAGGTACAGAGAGTCACAAACTGCTCTTAATTATTCAACGTCTTTTAGCAGAAGGCTAAAAACTAGTAGGCTAAAAGCCATCAGAGGTGGTAACTGCAGTCGTGATGAGGAATTTCTTTGACCCACCAATGAGGCAGATGTTTGCCAAACATGTGTAGTCTGTGTAGTTGTTCGGACGGCTGAAAGCAGGACTAAAATTCAAACTTACAAGCTTTTTTAGCAGGCTTCAGTCTTTAAATAATTGGTTTTGCTCAGAAGTAGTAATAGATCTTCATACTCAGTAAGTATGGGCAGCTGCTTCATACCGGTTAAATTACCGGACTAGTAATCAAAAGGTCACTGGTTTAAGCTCCAATACCTCTGGTCATTGCTGTTAAGCAAGGCCCTTAACCCTCAACTGCTTAGACAAATACTGTCACAGTACTGTAAGTCACATTAGATAAAAGTATCTGTTAAATGCACAAAAGAAATGAGCAGGACATTTTTATTTATCCTCTGCTGAAATTATCACCATAAAAAGGGTAATTTATGACCATGTTGTGTAACTGACTGGAAGTGAAACAACTGTGTTTAAATCTCTGACATCTTTTAAAATGCAGCCTAATTTCATCAGTCAGAAAGGATCATATTCATAGAAAACTCCCTTCTGAGTCTGTACACAGCACAAGACACGTTGGGTCCTATTTTCCTAGTGGGTGGTCCCACTCCGGCTTGATGTGGAAACTGAATTAGCGCAAGCCAATTTTTACCCTCGATCTGGAAACATTTTCTACCTTCCAGCACAAGCTTAATATAGAGATGTAATAAAACACCTCCAGCCTCTGGCATGTTGTTTTACCAAATAACATCATACTGGCCATTACTCCCCATTAAGCCTAATGGCTCGACTAATTATGATAATTCCATAAAAGGTACTGTGTTTAGCTCAAACTGTAGACACACATTAAGTAAATGACGAGGCTGACCTCTCTCCATGCTGCCAGCGTATATGTCCGCGATAGGCTATTAATCACTTGCATTTTGCATTAGCTTTTTGCAGTCCGAACTTGTGCAGACCAGTGTTGCTGTACTTTATTTTTTCATGAATATTTTCTTCATAATTCAGTCATGTTCCATCTATTTTTTAACCCTGCAATCCACTGCACTTACTTATTGTCCGTTAACATTCAGAGATTAAACTTAAACGTATTAATAATGGTTAGTAAAATTTAATAAATGTGTTCCAGAACAGGACGAGAAATTTATTATTTTGTACATATCCCAACTTTATAATGTTTATTACAGGTTTTATAATTGTTCCCTGTTCCAGCATGACTGTGTCTCTATGCTCAGAGTCTGTATAGACATTAAAGGGCTTGATTTAAAGAAACTCAAGTAGACAGCTTTGGAATAAACTGGAACATCAATTGAGGTTTTCCCGACAAAGATTAGTGAATAGCCAGTGTTTGACTAAATAGGCAGAAATTGTAAGACATACCTTTAAGTATTGTTAGAAGCCTTATCTAAATAGTGTTTGTTGTTATAGCTGAAAATGTCACATAAAGGTCACTCTATTTATAAAACCATTTGTTTTGAAATGTATGTCATACAAGCTTATGGTCAGTCATTTAAGTATTAGTGTGTGGTTTAAGGGACATTGTGATATTCTGCATAGCTGGTAACTACTTTTGTGTTATTTTACATTACTTTCAATGCCATATTTTTAAAATTCTTTTTTTTAGTACAAACATTACAAACATTAGAGACGGGCAGGAGGTGGGAGAGTCCAAGTGTTTCCTACTCATTGTATTTTTCTCGGGTAGCTATGGTGTGACATCTGGTAATGTGCCTACAACCCAAAGTGATGTTGCGACTACCGTATTTCCTGCATCACGTTGCATTAATATAAGCATGATTGGGAATTAGGTGAGGGCGGGCCAAGTCCTTTCTGTGTGGAGTTTGAATGTTCTCCCCGTGTCCACTTGGGTTTCCTCCGGGTGCTCTGACAGGTAAAATCAGGTTAATTGGAGACACTGAATTTTAGTATTAATGACAGTTTTTTTTTCTTATAACATATATCTGTTTTAAATGCAGATAGCAAGAGTTTGCAGCTGTCCCCTGTGCATATCCTATACTGTCAAGAAAGCTGAGAAAATGAGTATTTATGGGTTGTGAAGTCATAAACGCCAGACTAAATACGTTTACGATAATGGTGATATGATCCGGCCTTCACACTGATGATTGCTGCGGAAATCCTTTCCACTCCCCTTTAGATGAATCAAGTCTGGAATGTTATACACAAATATCATCTCCCTGCTAAAGTCTACACAGCTTTCAGATGTAACTGGTCACGGATACCTCCATGGGTAATATCTAAGCTCAATGAAATGACAACCATCAGATTCTGGGAAGCTATCGCATGTCTTAATTTTGAAGTGATGGAGAGAATGTGGCAGTGCAAAATTGCCCAGGGGCCCCTTAAATGTTTTCTTTTCTTTCTTTTTTGCCTCTTTAATTAGGATGATTTCTGTAAAATTGCCTTTTGGAGAGACGTAGCGCTGTGTGGTATGGTGTTTTGATAGAAGCAGTGTTATTGGCTGGTAAAGGAAATGTAGTATATTAATTGTGCAAACAGTTCTGATTGCCGAGCCAAGAACTAAAGAGTTTTCCCAGACGTACTGTGTTTAAAGAGGGAATGTGTTAAGCAATGAGGTCCACTTTTAGCATGCCATCTTTTCCTTAGTTATGCTCTTGAGTTTGGAGAAAGAAATGTGTAATAACGTTCTAGGAAGTTCAAGCTGAAGGACAAAACTGAATTTAATGGTAATCCTCAACCAAGGTTCTGTTGTTGAGGTTTTTGCTCAACTTCGATGTTTAAAAGTATTTCTTTCAGTACATGATGTTTAATGTTAAGTTTGTACATTGTACAACCAAACTCACAGCAAAAATACTATGAATTTACTATTGGTAAACAAAAATTAAACAACTGAAAAATAGTTAAACTTATATCCAGCCTTAAAACATCAGTCCATTGCCAATTATCCACAGCTGCATCTTGTTTCAGGGAGTATTTAAAAAAACAGCTTTGGGTCTTTCGGTAAAACTTTTTTGCCTTTGGCTTGTTATGGTTTTGGATTATTATTATTATTATTATTATTATTATTATTATTATTATTATTATTATTATTATTATTATTATTATTATTATTA
>JAYDZG010000025.1:8988051-9009346 GCA_034509265.1 Microcambeva bendego
GACTGAAATTCGATTTAGCATGCATATATGTTCTTTATTTACACTTCATTAATAATTTCTAATTCTGTTTTAGTGTTCAATTGGAAGCTCTGTGGGATCAGCTTGGGCTTTTGGGGATCCTGAAGCATCTTCCTAAATTATCTATCCCCACCTGCTGGTTGATAAACGTTAACAATTCTCACAACCAAAGCAAAGGCAGAGTAATAACACACTTTCACGTTGGAAATAACTTCTTCCAGAGGGAGATTGAAAATGATTACGATCATAAACATAACCCACTTCCAATAATATAGTTGACTTGTTATGGCTACCTTTACACCAGTCCCTACGGCATAGCATGCGTCTGAATACATTTACAAAACCACAATGAAACTTTATTTAACATAGCCCAACATTTCTAAATTAACCGACCAGCAGACTTTGGCTATACTAATGGGGTTTTAACAGTGTTGACTTTGGCGCAATATTGGCTGGCTTTGCTGCCTTCAGTGGCTTACCTCCCAGCAGCTCCCGCAGTTCTAGCCGGAAGTGGCTGTATTTGAAGCAAATGTTCCTGCATTGCATGGAGGTCTGGTGCTACAGTAAAGAAATAAAACATTAAAAAGTCATTTGCACTGCAGGTTGCAGAGAACGAACATATGTGGAATTAACGCAAAATCAGCTCTCATGTAGTCTGCATTAAAAATCATGGTCAGCAAGGTACGCCACAAGGCCGATTGTGGATATTTTTATGTCAAACTTTTTAGGCACAGCAACTTTCCAGCTAGTAAATGTATTAGGTACCTACTCTGCTTGCACCCCATCCTGTAAGATATGGTAGCTCAACAATCAGTACAGAGTTGGGCTGTGGTAGCCTAGAGAGTAGGTCTTTAGGCTCTCAACTGAAAGGTTGAGAGTTCAAATCCCTGTCATCCAACCCTTTTTAAACCCTTGAACAAGGCCCTAAACCATCTTTGCCTCAGAGGTCTGACGCTGCACTCTGGCCCAAGCTTTTAAATGCTATGAATGCAGCAGTCATTGATAGGGGCCAAAAAGTATTACTTTGAGGTCTCTAAATACTTTTTTGCACTTATAATGTGACTGTAAAGTAGCCATTCGCAGTGTGAACAGACAAGGATTCCATTACCACAATGAGAGGTATCATTCACTGCCCTAGTACAGTGGATGTGTTTAATTGTTTAAACATATAAAAATAAACCACAACAAAGCAACACACATTTTTGTACAAATAAAAACCTGAAATAGTTCAATTGACAAAAAGATCGATTTGAGTGTTTCACTCCAGAAAAGGTGAATACAAGATTTACAATGATAACTAAAACACTGCAGTTTTTCTGCACTTCTCGTCAAGAAAGTACAATTTCTATCAAAATAAAGTTAATGGCATGATGGATGCTTAATAATGATAATAATAATAATAATAATACAAAGTAAATGTATGACCTGTTGCAGTTGACCAAAAGGCAATTGTGATTATATATATATTATATACTGTATATTGTGGAAATTGTGTGACAATGTGAAGTTCCTACTGGGTTTTTACACTGATAAAATATTTTAAACAAAACCTCTTAGGAATTGTACAAGTATAAAAGGCTACAAACATTAATAAATTACATCACTGACACAGACAATACTTCACAAGGTGCTAATAAAAGAAGAACTCCCAGTAGGGGCAGTTGAACTCAAAACAAGAGGTTGATCATAGAAACCATTTTTTCCTGACATTCCCCCCCTTGAACTGAATCAATACATGTAGCTTTGTGGATGTAAGGCCATATGACATTTTATGCTAATATGATCTTTTTGTTCTCCAGGCAACACCTGTATTACAATAATAAAATAAAATAAAAAAGATTACAACTAAAATACTTGAAGAACAAACAAAGCTGAGCTGCTGTTAATCTACCAAAACCAAAAATAAGGAGTATTTCTATATCTTTATATATTTCTTGTGTACACTTTGCAAAAAACTGGTAAAAATGTATAATGAAGTATTAAGGAAAAAGGATACAAAACATATTTATTTAAAAAGCTATATACAGGCTACATTCTACATACTGTACTGTGAAGCAATATAAATGCATATTTCTGTCTAGGGTTAACGGGTGCTGCCTGCGAGACCAACAGAGGAGAGAAAGTATCCCTAATGTAGTGATGCAAGTCAATGTGGATGAGGCTTATCAGAGCTCTGTCGCATTATTAGTGTTTCCATTCAAAATCAGGCTACATTTACAAATCATACACAAACGTAAAACTTACAGATCTTAAAAAAGACAACTGATTCATTACCTGGGTTTTAAACAGTATGTGAGTATTGCTTGGAGTGTCACAAAGAATGTTGGATATGAAAAAAACGTCCATGTCGCAGTCACATCTGTCAGTTTTAAAATGATGGACACACAGATGTGAGGTAGCGGTACTGATGTAAAGGTTTGATTATTTATTGATTATCTTTAGTTATCGTGGGTTATTTCAAGCACCTTCATCTTTGTTTGGATCGGCTTGTCGTATATTAAGCGTTTCTTTAAAAAAAAATAACAACAGCCAAATATTTTAGTCAGGTTTTCAGTTAAAACATTAAAAATGTGAATCATTTTAACAAAGGGCTCAAATTCTCGAATGGTAAAAATCAATTCTTCAAATCTTCAATTAATTCTTTAAATATTTCAATAACACTTTTGTCATTTTCACTAAGTAATCAAGATTATAGTTGTTTTTTTCTTGCAGGAAGTGGGCCACCAGTGCATGCCCTTTAAAATTATTATCCAATAACTATTATCCAAAAGATCTAAAAATTATGACGGAATATCAGGTTGAGGACCTTGTATAGGGGCCAAAACCTGGCAGATTGCACTAGCCCAGTACCACTGAGCTATCACTGTCCTGCAAATGCATTTATTATAAGAGCAGAGTTTTTATGGTAATAATTTGTGCAGTACAATTTTGCATCATGTTTCGTGCAAATTCGCTCCACTTGCTTGTCTGCTGCCGGTGCGAGAGTTAGAAGTGAACCAGGTGTGATTACACACAGTATTGTTCTATATTCTAAATTACTATGAATTATAAAAACTACAAATGTGACCTACTGTCTATATATAAAAAAAACATTTAATTGTTCACAGTAGTCATTATAAAAAGACAACTTATAATATCCTGTCATTGTGCTTCGTTGATGTTTTAAGTGCCTTTTGGCGTCTATCGATGACGTACAGTTACATTAGGTCAATAAATATCAGTGATAGTGCTAAGCAAATTAAAGAAATTCTGTTGACAGCATTGCTTACAAAACATCCTATTAGAGGAACTTATGCAGGGCACTTGACTCACGAAGGACATGGTGTCCAGTAATACTTGTTCAACATTGAAAGACAATGATAAGCCACATCCAAAAAGAAAATATGAATTTAAACTCCTGTCCCAACCCTCATTTATTTATTTCTTTTAACAGATGCATGCATGCAACTGTATACATGCAAGGGATACTTTCCTTATCTTGGAATGACTGCTATTTATTATTTCATAATATCTTAGCAACCCCTGAAAAAACTGACACCTGTAGTAAAACGAGACATTTTTTCTTCCTTACAAAATATTAATAGCAGGTATTCTGTACATTTTTTAATATCTGAAAGTTATAAAGTATAAGTAAAAGCAAAAACCTTTTCCGAGCTAGGCTCTTAGAATTGGGGAAAGAGATGCGTGACTCGCACGCTCATCTTCCATCTTTCAGTCCTTGCTGTTCATTTTCCACAAAAACGAAAGGGATCCGATCGACTAGTCCAAGCTGTCCGTAAGAACCTCGGGAGAAAATGTCAAATCTCCTCTGCTCTTAGTGTTACAGAAGGAGCTTCCCGTTCCGATGGATCTTTAGGATTTTTCCGAGTCTCTGTTTGGCTGTGGCTATGCCTTTCTTGAGCCGCTTGGCTGGGAAAGAAACACAATAGCATTAGGAAGGTCTGAAGTTTGTTTTATAATTAGTAGTGTATTGCATGATGATGCAATATCGATGCCTTTTTGCCATGATTCAAATCAATTTGAGATGTTAAATGAATCTATATTCACATTAAACAGCAGAGGACGCTGGCGCTATCTACCCCGCCCGGTTGACGTCACTACTCAAAGCTGCCAGGTTCATATTTATGTGACGATACTTCCTTTATTTCGACACGGTAGCTTAGTGGGTAGCGCTGTCACCTCACAGCGAGAAGGTCCTGGTGGGACGATGTGGGTCCTTTCTGTGCAGAGTTTGCATGTTCTCACTGTGTCTGCATGGGTGTGCTCTTTTGTTTTTAAAAAATTCATTTCAATTTTTTACACAACCATTGTGCATAGTTTCAGATATGAGATAAGAAATAAAAGATAAGATTCGGTAAGACTTACATTTGGCGTCTGTGGAGCTGCCTCGCTCTACTTTCGCTGGCTGTGCTGAGCCGTTGTTGGGAGATGACGTGGAAGGGCGTCTCTGATTAAGGAACACTCCTGGAGCCATTGGCTGTGAGCCGATACCTGTGATCTTGCCTGCGGTTGGGCTGTAATCTTGGTCGCCTGCGTTGCTCTCCGAGTCCGGCGTCGCATCTGGAGAACTACTGTCGTTTGAATGTGTCTGAGGCTCTTCTATAGTCAAGGGTTTCTTTTTAATGGTCTTTTTCTTCTTGATCCTTTGCTGCTCTTCCTATAAAATAGGTGTATTAAAGGCATTAAGTGCTGGAAGCTGGTTTCTTCTGCTTCTTTATCTATCACTCTAAAAGAGGGGTTTCATTGTTACTGGAACCGTTTGATAAGTAGCTGCGAAAGTTCTAAAGCTTGCTTCTAAAAATTGTTCTTCGTACCTGTTGAACAATGAAGTGTATATTCCTGCTTTGACCAGTGTTGTGTCCATTGTTTTGTGTAACAATGGGCCCAAGAATGAGAGGTTAGTTAAAGAAACCCTGGTCAGGACTGTGAAGGACCTGTTTCTCCTGGGAAACATAGAGCAAGAGACAGGAATATCCTGGATAGATGCCAATCCAATGAGGTGCTTAAGCTATCCACCTTCAGATATAACCAACCATGCCTGTCACATTTCCATCTTTTGCATTTGGCATTGTTACACTATACAGCCTGAGCAATTCAGGTTTAAGGGCCAACAGGAGCAACCAGGCAGTGGTGGGGCTTGAACCAGTGACCAGTCCAATACCCCCTAATCTACAATAAGTAGCAATGATGGGATAAAAATGAAACTATGTTTTAAAGATTATGTTTTCAACAGGTAATAAACAAACACAAAACAATATTATGAAAAACTGTTGGTCTATAGATTTAATTCGCCACATGAATTATTTAGTAAAATCAATTAATCGCCATGTTAGTCTGAGAAACTCAAATCAAAATTTCTAACCTGATGAGACAATTTGGCAGCAGCAGCCAACCCGGTTTCTATGGATGCAACTCGTGCCCCTTCACGTGCTGGTCTTTCATGTCTTGGTACAGAAGGTCCAACTCGTGCTGCAAAAAAAAAAGAAAGAAAAATAAAGAACAGAACAGAAAAAAAACATCATTATATTGGAAAGCTTTTATACTTTGACAATCACGGTTTATCTGGGAAGGAACCTTGTACCATGAAATCAATATACCTGTCGGACTGTATGGAGTGTCATCTGAGCTTTTCCTTTTCTTCGATCGGGATTTAAAAATTGGACTGTCCTCTTCGGATTCCAGAGAAGGGTAAACTAGAGCAAAGAGACAAAAAATAATTCGTCTTATCTCAATGCTGACGTGCACCAATCAGGAAAAAACATGATCACTGACAGGTAAGTTATTAACACGGATTATCTCTTTATCATGGCACCTGTTAGTACTTGGAATATATTAGGCTGCAATTAAAGCATTGCTCCTTAAAAAAGCAGAACAATTAGACAAGCTTAAGTATTTGAGCAAGTTTGACAAAGGCAGAATTGTAATGGGTCAGAGCATCTCCGAAATTGCAGCTCTTGTGGGGTGTTCCCAGTGTTCCCGTTATCTATCAAAAGTGGTTTAAGGAGGGAACAGTAGTAAACCAGTCACAGGGTCATAGACCCTGATGGGCGTTTTTGATGGGCGTGGGAAACTAAGGCTGGCCCATCCAAAAGACGAGCTAAAAGAAATTAATGAACTTTGCAGCACAGTATGTATGAGGCTGCACAGCCACAGACCAGTAAGTTGGGTGGTCATAATGTTATGCTCGTTCGGTATATATTGCAGCAAAGACTTTCATGTATGTTAAATCTAGCTGGATTTTCCGACAGAATAGAGTTTGAATGGGACAGATGTCAGACAGCTGTTTCGATTTCTCCCTGCCTGCACCTAGTCTCTTTGATCTCCAGCACGAGAGAACACGCAATTTCCAACAATTATCCAGACTCTGTTTACAATCCCGAAAATGCCAGCGAGCTCAATAAAACTTTCCCCGGTGTGATCTAGATTGCGAATGCGCATGCTGGTAATGACTAATTAGGGTATCAGATCAAAGAGCATTTAAAACAACAGTTTTAAATGCAAGCTAATGGATTATTAACCGGGTTACTAATGGTCTTGCTGTTTTTGGGAAGGCTTCACAAGGAGCACCCAGCTGAAAAAGTAGTTTACTGGAAGTGAACGTAAGAAGATTTCGAGATCCTTCCATGTTGAATAAACAAAATGCCACTTGTCACTTGCTGTAAATGAAAACCTCCCAGTCCAAATCAAGAAGTAATTACAACGTGTTTATTCTTCTTGTGCAACTGGGCTTCAGTTCAATTGGTGGAGAAAACAAATGGCAGGAATTATCCAACGGATTGGATTTTAAGCTGCATTCCAAATATCTACGTGTGTCTATAATAAGATACATAACATTAATTCCTATTTAACATATTTACTTGTTCAATATCAATTCGAAAAACTGAGATTAAGGGTTTCAGGAACCCAACCTTGAAAACATTGAACTGGCCACTTCTTGATTACTTGTCCAGTACCTTTTCTCATTTGTTTAATTATTTATTATTAATATCTGAAATATGGGTGGCTCTGTGGCTAGTTGGGAACAGCAAGAGAGTCCTGGGTTTGATCCCCAGACGTGGAGGTCTGGATCTCTTCTATTTGAGTTCTGCATGCTCTCCTTTGTCTATGTGGGTTTCCTCTGAGTTGCTCCAGTTTCCTCCTTACAGTCCAAAAATATCCAGGTTAACACTGAATTATCCTGTAAGTACCTAACAACAAGGATGCATGAACCACTGCATTGTAGGGACGGTCTCAATCCTAGATAAATAGGGAGGCTGTGTCAGGATATACCATACAACCAGAGCAGCCAAAATAAGAAACCAAAATAGTACCTTAAAGATCTTACTCTGAAATTTAAAACACTTAAATCTCCTACTCTATTATTTCTATTAAAATATGTACATTGAGTTTAACTTGACAGCATGACTGCGCACCCATGACGTCAACCCTACTGAACATCTTTGATAATGACAGACACACTTAAAAGGGACGGCAGCTCCCTATTATTGATGATAGTATTGGAAAGGCAGGTGTAACAAGCAACAACGTGTCCAGATCATTTTGACCTTCTAGAATATTGTACAGTGTTTTCTAACCTTTTTTGGACCATGGACGAGTTTTATATATGATTTCACAGACTGGTGGGGGAGGCATGATGTAATAAGATTGCTCACAAACGTAATGATAATATTACACCAGAATATTACACCAAAAACACCAGAAATAGAGGCGATAAGAAAGCTACAGAGCTATCTGTAATTATTCATTCTTTCTGTGTGGCCCGGTAAAAAATAGCCTGGTGGTTGGGACCTCTGTTCTAGACCGTGGACAACCTGCAGTCTTTATATTGAGCTCTGTTTTACACATGTAGATTGGCCTGTCATTACCCAACCAGTGACCATGCGGATGTTAAGTGTGAACGCACTGTATTATCAAAATTCTCTCCAGACTATGATAGGGTCTCCATCTGGTGGTCCTCCGTCCACATTTTGATTGACTTGGTTGTGTGACGTGGAGAATTATCCAGCTGGAAAATTCAGTCCTCAGAGCAGATGGAAGCAAGTACTCTTCTGGGATTAAATGCGTCCTTCAAAATGACCAGTCCGATTTCAGCCTTGGTGAAGCCCCACCAGATCATCTGCCAAATTTCCTAATATGATTGAGACACTCCAGCCATCCAGCCAGAGGAAAACTGTACTCATCAGAGATGACCTTTATGGTCCAATCGTCATAGACGTAGGCTGTTTTGACTTTTCTCAAGCAGCCTGTCTGGAACTGTCCTAGCTATGCACTTTCCCCCAGCTGTAGTTTATTCATCTTTTCAGGGCATTAGATGTCATCTTAGGATTGTTATGTCACATTCCAAAGAGTTTGAGAACAATCCAGTCAGCAGAGAATCATTTTCGCTGTCTGCTGGCCTGTAGCCTTGCTGTCCACAATGTCTACTGCGTGACTTTGTTCTTATGATCTGACATCTCTCAAATTTGAAAGATGGAATCAACCCGAATCACTGTGTTTCTCTCCCAGTCAGAATTAATCCTCTGATATGGTCAAGTCATGGCTCAGAGTTTACAAACGTTAATTTTAGTAGATTTCAGCCTTTCTTTATTACAAGTCAGTTTACTGTGTCAAATTTCATGTCTACATCTCATGTGCTATTTTTACAAAAAATCAAAACTGACTTAACCTTGAAGACTAAAATACAATAACCTTCACTGTGCCCGATCCTCACCATAGTCCGAGTCCTTGAAGCAGGCTTCTAGGTGGTCCTGGTCGTCATCGTCGTCGAACATGTCACCGCTGTCCACGCTGCTGCTTTTACGTGGTTTTTTGGGAGGACGTTTGGTCAGGGGACGCTTGCTGTTGCTGGCTGACGGAGGCTTTTTACCGGCTGTCCCGCTGTGTGAGTTGTTCTTGGACTGGCTATTGTTCCACGCTGGCTGCAGACAGGCATCTGAGGACTGCAGGTTAGCCATTGACAACATGCCCTGGATGGCTTCCTGTGTGCTGGGTGATGCAGGTGGCTGACTGTAAGTGAATGAATGACACACACACATTACTTAGATGAGAAAGTGTAATAGACAAGGCCCTACTAAATTATTCATTCTGGTTTTTACTTTATATTTTTTCTATAGTTTTTCATGCTGTTTATGACACTTTATATTATTCTATTCTGTTATACTTTATATTGTTAACTTTGGACACTATATTTTTATATACGGTTTCTTTTTTATATTATATTTGATATTATGCAACATTAACATTAACAAGTACTCATGTTACATTTAAAAATTTCTATTTTGATATAAATGAATATTTCCTTAATTAAGATTACAGAGCTAAATTTCACATATAATTTTTTTTTGGATGTTTACAGAAATTTCACGACATTAAATTGCACTCATAAACTGAATGATGGAATAAATGGAAACTACACCAAACACTACAGTCCAGCACCTTCCTTGAAAGTCTAGTTTATGAAATTTACTATTGGTTCACAGACACATTTGTTATGTTGACTAGTGAAAAAGATTTTCTCTTGGTTTTCAGGGTGATACTAATTCTAACATTGTTACTCAACTTTTTTTCAAGTCTGCCAAAATTCTTTGAATAATATAGATTTGATGTTAGGCCTTCTGACCCATCTACAAGACTGGGAATAGAGCTGCATGATGGGATAGGTCAGATAGTTCACAGACGTGTCTAGAAATAGCCAGCCAAAAATGAATAAACATTTGAATGTCAGGGTGTGTCTGCTTACCAAGCACTGTTTGTATTCAGACTGTGTATTAGAAAAATGCTTAAGTTTCAAATTTAGCTTTAGAAACTGCTCATTTGCTCTTGTAGCGAGCTTTATGATTGTAAGGAAATCAGGTCCCTGTTTAATACTGAAAAACCGTGTTTTCTGCTTAAGTCATGGTATGCGAGTGCAAAATTATATATCTGGGTGCTTGGTTTTGTGATTCAGTTACATAGAATAACACACTGGGCAGAATCTTTGATGTCTTCAATTTATCACCACTAAGCTACTTAAGAAATACAAAATCCAGGTGTTTATTCTGTGTGGTGTGTGAAAATATCTCTCCCATCTGCCTCCGGCCGGCAAAGAATAATAAAAGATTCTGCTGTCCAGATTAGCACCTATTAAGTCATTAACCAGTGAGCCGAGACAACCAGAAAAGTGCTTGTTTAATGCCTGGCATCGGCGAGCAGAGTAATTTCCTGTCGACCATCACCGTCATATATTTAAGAAGAAAAAAATCATTTGAAAAGTTAACATTTAGCTGTGTTTTCTTTCTCTTTTTAATCTGGCCATTCTGCTAATTAGCAGATTTCTGGCCAGTGGAAATAGACCATCAAAAAAGGACGCAAAACAACAAACAGGAAAATGAGTGAAGAAGGGTGGTGCTGAGCGTTGACTCGTTTGATAAATGAATAGGTGGCGAATATCAAACAAATAGTGCCTATGTAAACTGTGCTGACCAAATGGTGATTATTAGCCTGCATATTACATTGTTAAATATTACTTTAGCCACCTGTAACCTTGATGTATTTGACAAGATAAGTGCTTGGAAAAGAATCAGCTTTAGTGCTTACGCATTATAAAAGCCTTTGAGTAGAGAAGTGAGCCGGGTACATACTCATAATACTACAGAGTAAAATTAGTATCAACAGATTTTAATGGTCTCTCATTAGGAGGCAGTGTAGTGGATCCACTCGGATGAGGCGGAAATCCATCGCAGGGCTATGATCAGCCCATTCACCTTCATATCTTCAGCCATCGCCATGTCTGCATAAATGCCCAGCACAAACTCAAAGATTTCAGTGGTGGTGGGCTAACACAATAGATCCAGGCTACCCCTTAATTTTGGTGAGTCATGGTGTGTCTGGTACTACCTCAGTACAGGCGCTCACCAAGGGTAGAATGATAGCAGCAAATCAACCCCATTACAACGCCCTATAGAAAACAGGTCAAACTCCTGCTTAAATGGCGGCAACCCAGATCAAACCCATGTCACTCTGTAGCAGCCACTGTACAAGCGGTACCGTCATACCATCTCTACCAATCTATGTCAAATATTGCAAAGAAAGACATTTGTAGATGTTGTAATCCAGTACCTGTTGTTACTGTAGTCAATGCCTCCAACTTGCTTGCTGGCCTGCAAGAGATCCAGGATCCCTGCTGAACTTCCGGCTTTCTTTTTGCATGTTTTCGAATGGCGGCCCTTGACGTCTGGCTTGGCGTCTGTGTCTATGTGGAGCGACTCCTCATCTGAAGATTCTGCACTCTGGATAAAACAATGATTAACTGTAGGTACAAAACATTTTATGCACATTCATCGGGCACCAATGACTGAGGCACCCATATTCAACTCAGGGTGGGATGGTCAGACAGCGTTTCTCTGTGCTGATTCAACTTTCCACTTTACATGTCACCATCCAATGAAAAACATGTATCTCCATTTTTAGCATTTTTAGCAAATTTCAAAATGACAAATGAAAAGGTGGAAAAAAATCACACGGCATCTACCAAGTTTCTCCACTGGTCGCTACAGTTGTTAATCAAGCTGTAACTCCTCCCCTTAATTATATTTCCTAAATATGGAATAAATACTTGCTAATACAAATGCCCATATTTTGCCATGCCAATAAATCTCGGTTGAGTTGAGCTGAAAGAGGAGAAACTTTTTTTGTTGTATGGGATTAGTGCCATGCTTTAATGTAAGAATACAACTTCTGCTTCAGTTTAAAATAAACCTTTTGCTGTCTAAAATACATGATTATAATTTGTGTGTATTTACTAGTTTGCCACCAAACTTACCAAAAACTGACTAGTTATATAAAATATATGTTTTTAATCAGACAGAGACTATGCGTGAGAAAAAAGTGGTTTACAAACTTCTCATTGTAAGAATTCCAGAAAATTATAAAGTGTCAGACAAACTAAAATCAGAGTTTGGTTTGCTCTGTGCCAGCCATGTACCTCCTTACAAAACATGAACCATGTCTTTATCATCCTCGCTGTGCAAGCACATTCCTGCTGGAACTGGACATGGGCTTCCTCAAAAGATGCCACAAAACTAGAAGCATGTCATTGCTTTTGCAAAACGTTTAATAGCAATAGGAGGTTATAATTGATGCCGTACATAATTCAAGACCATGAAGATTGTGATTTGCACTATGAGGCCGTCCTAGCAATACTGTGCTTTGTAGCTTCTCTTCATTGTGTCATTCGACTTTTGATTGTATTTTAATGAAGCCCCATTTCCAGTGATTTTTTTTCTATTATATTTATGCATTGTGACTCATTTTAATGCCATTTAATGCTCATTTTAATCCCAGTCAACAGCACCCATAGTATGGCCTGTCTATCTGCCAATTACGGTCCTTAGAAAGTGTTTGCAGACTCCACCTACATCGCCCAGATATCCCGCCCTAGCAGCAGAAGAGTTCAGAATCTCTGTGCTGGTGTGCTGTTGGAATATTCCGCAAAGCAAAGTGTCTATGTACTTTTGGCCAAGCAGAAGATGTTCTCTATGTCAACATTTAACACATTTAACATAGTTTGTACTTTACGTCAACTATGTGTAGGTTCAAAATAATTTTGACTCTGGAATTAAGCATAATTTTCCCACACAAACTGGTATTCTGCTAAATGGTTTCAGATCAACTGGCACACGTACTATCACTTGGTAGAAAAGGACTATATATGACCTCCTACACCGTTGCACTCTCTATGGCTTTTTTTGTTTTTTGCGTATTTGTGGTAAACCTCCGTACTCTCAGTCGCTTTACACCACAGTCATTTCCTTCATCAGTCATGTGGTGACACTTGGCTCGGCCCTGTGGTTTTCTCTCTTTGAATTCCTCTGTGTGTTGGTTCGAGTCAGAACATTAAGGGGAATTACTACAGGCCCTGAACACACGCCCAGCACTGGAAGCTGGGTGCCAACACATATGATCTCTATTGTGCAGAGTATTTTTTAAACACTTCCAGAAGGAATCTATTAGTTCCTCCATGAAATAATGGCTGGTGATTAAGTCCCAATTTTTGGAAGGTTAAATTAATAAACCTCTTTAGTGTCATGTCATTGTTTGTTTGTTGACATGGGTTGGTTGATGATCTTAAAAAAGTTTTCACTTGATGTTGGAATTGTATCTATACTTACCTTAATATTTACGGGTTCCATTTTTGGCTTTTTGGTTGTCTGGATTGGCTCTGACGCTCTGATGTTTGATAAAACTGAAAAGTAAAAAAATAAGGTTTGAAATGTAATGCAGTAGAGCGGAGCCTTGACTTTTGAATTTCATTGCTTCTGATGGACTGTATTTAAGTCAAAATCTTCATATGTAAAATCTATTTTTCCCATGAGAAATAATGTAAATCGAATTAATCTATGCCAAACCTCCCTTATCTAACCTTTCTAATGGTCTTTTTTGGTATACATTTTTCCCTTACACATTGTTTTTCTTTAAGTCTTAAATTATGAAAAAAAAACTTGTAATGTAATAATCAATAATAAAAGCAATACACATTACTACTGTACATAAAAACATGCATCACATTTCAGTACAGTACACCATCATACATTTCATTTTCCCACCACTACGCTTCCTCTGCACCTTCTTTTGGATGTGTTCACAAACCTAGTGAGCTGCCTAGATGTTTTATTACCTACATAGGAAGATCTACGTAAAGAGGATTGTCATAGAACATTGCCTTATAAAGCAGGTCATTAGAATGCATACATACCTAATGCATTAGAATTTGCAAACAAGTACACTTGTAAACTAATCAATAAAAATGTATTTACATTTGAAAGTTTGCTGCCTATGTGACATTACATGTTGGTTCAAATGGGAATTTTGGTTTATAACCAGGCATTTGTTTGAATGTTAAACCGTTCATAAATCAAGGGTCCACAGATTTGAAGAAGGTTGAAAGTCTGCGATAAAATATTACAAGAAAAAGTGGGATTATTTAAACCTAGCTCTGTCAACAACATACAACAAGAGTATTTCTTAATATCTGTGTCATTATTAAACCATAGTTATATAATCTGGCTGTCCATTGTTTTCATTCAATTCTGTGTTAGGGATTTCTAGAACTTATTAAAGACTTCTGTTGACCTCAACAAAATAATACACTTAAATACTACTTTATTTCTTAAATTGACATAGAATCATCTTTGATGCCTATGGATCAATGATGAGATTTTTCACCTAAGCTAATGAATGGCAGAACTGGAACTAAAATATTTAGGATGGTGCAATAAAACAATGAATATTGAGCATACAATTAACCAACAATGGATTTTTTTTCATCTCCCTCCTGATGCAATGTTTTACCTGGATTTGGGGTCATCACTGACAGTACACTGACAATTGCACCAACCAGTGGCTGAACTAACAAAATGATTAAAGTGGCTGGGCCTTTGATGCTATGTAGGAACCCTGGTTAGTGGCTTGAGGTGAATGAATGCTGAGATCAGCTTCGGACTCTTAGAGTACAAAAATCCATCAATGTAAAGGTGAATTAAGAAGGGGTCTGTAGACTGTGCACATGTCGGAGGTGGCATGTGTTAGACAAATATATCATTCTCGGATGTGATTGGGGATTAGTTAGGCATAATTGGTAAAAAAAAAACTGGTGATTCCAAACTGTGATTTTAAAAACACGACCACTAGCTATAAATTATTCCATATGCTGTATGCTGGATTCGCTTCCCTGTAAACTGAACACCATATTGGCATTACTTACAGGAAAAGTCCCTCTTAACGGGAGCCTTTTTTCTCCTGATTGGGAACTCGTCAATTTTAAGCTCGCCTTCATCAGAAACATACTCGTACTCGTCTCGTACTGGTTTGGGTTTGTCTTCTTTGACATTCTGTAAGGACCCGAAGAAACTGGAGTTGGTAGGCGACTTAAGTGTCTTTGCCCTGAGGAGACAGAATGTCATTAGAATCATGAACAGAGAAGCTTTTATAGAACAGACAAAATTTAGAATTAATCAACTAAGACTAGTGAACAGTTTTAAAACACTTCTATACATACCCCAAAAATTTCTTGCTGGACAACGAGAAGGAAAATTTATTGTCTTTATGTCCCAGAGGTGTTTTTTCTAATTTGTGCTCTTCTTCCATTTTCAGTAATGAATCTGGTTTACTGTTCTGCAGGGAGAAAAAATAGTACACACACTTTAATCATAATTTCGTGAAAGCTCTGGTGTTAGTGCACATTCTTAAGAATAGACCAACATTAACTGGTTTGAGATCTCAACAATTGTGATCCACATCATTGATTTGGCATAATTTGTATGCGTGATGACCTTCCAGACACAGCCCTTCCTATTAATCCGGGCTTTGGACTGGCAACTACCTAACCTCCTGACCTCCGGACATTTGGTTCCAGATCAGCAAGAGGGTCATAACGGCACCAATTTTCTGGCAAATAAATTCTGGCTGCAATGAAGGATTTGGCAGACCTAAAGTCATGCAATCTCCATAACTGCTGGTATTGTGAAGTAAGTCTATGAGAAACAACAACTAACCAGCAACACTAACATCTAAATTTCAAACTGTTCACCATAAGCAAAATGGAATTGGTTTGTTGGGTTTGTTAAAGACTGCCCAGCACCGAGCCCTGTTTCAAACACATTTGGAATTCATTGAAATCCTAACTGCCAATGTAACCAATACACACGGCTTAACAGAGACGGATCCCTGCAATCATGCACCAAAAATGAATCCAATACTTAAGAATGAACACCAGTTTAGGATGAGATGTCTCTGAGCTGGATGACCATAAGTATATGAACATTCTAAGGCATATTAATCTACTATAAGACATTTGATACATACGAGCATTAAAACTGGTCTGGGCGGCTCTTAACAGTGATCGAGAATGAAGGAAGGGATCGAGAATGAAGAATAGAAGATGTGGCATCTGTTGACCTTGGTGAGCATCTAGCCAGATCCCCTCCAACTGCCTCCATCTGTAAGTGCTTGTGGAGCTGCAAATGAGAGCTTGGACTAGAAGGCTTGGAGGAACTACAAACATTGCAGCATCGTCTGGCATTGACTCTTTCTTTAAACCGAAGCCCTCTAATGTCTTCTGTTAACCAAAATTAGCCGTCTTATACACAAGCCTTTCCATGTTTATTTTGTGGTAAGAATGCAGGCATATGTAAATACTTAGCGAGGAATATGAAATAGTCTAAATATGTTAAATAAAAACTTTAACCCGTGATAATGCGCTGCTGCCTTTGATGAACTCGAATCCAGAATGACTGAGCCACATAATTATTTCTGCTGATTGCTTTGATCTGAGATGTGTATATCACTTTTGGATGAGCTCCTTTCCATGACAGCTTCGGGCTTGCCGGGTGAGATATTAGCTGGTTTGCATTTACCAATCATGATAAAATTGCTCCATTAATTATTGTTTTCTGATTGCAATCTCACCTTGTATTTCCATTTTGCTTCCGTTTTGTTTTTGCTGGGCTCCCGTAGCTCGAACTTCTTGACGTCGTTCGGCTTCGTCGTCTCTTTCTCCATGAAGCTCATCATACTCTTCGGAGGCTGTGAATTCAGGATCAGGAAGTTTGTTTAGCCTTAATCTGATATTCCACCTTTCAGTCGTTTTATGTATTTTTCTTCCTTTGTTCTCCCAATTTAGTGCAGTCAATTTGTCTTTCCCTGATTCCCTGAGGAGGTAAGTTGGAGGTACGCCTCGTCTCAGTCGGCCCTTGCATTGTCTGCTGAAGAAACTGCTAATTGTGCCCACTTGGCTGGGTGCCATCTAGTGGGCACAATTAGCAGTTAGCTAGCAGAAAAATAAGCTAGTGAAAAATATATATATATATACTTGGCCATCTTGTTCTTTTTGAGCTGTTGGGAGTAAACCATGTGAAATATAAGAGACATTATTAAATGTCACATCTGCGCTGAGATTCTAAACACCACGGTTAGAATATCAGCTATGCTACCAGTTGGTTGGACACCATCTAGCCACAATATTGGCCACCAAGTCGGGGTCGGCAAAAGACCAGACTAAGTGGGCGGGGTCTTCAAATGCTGTAAAAGGACCCTGATTAGCAGACCAATGAAAGTGAATATAGATTAATTAAACATGAATGCCAATTTGAATCATGCCTTGAGTGAATCAATTCTGTACTGATTAATGGTGCATTGTTAAATCCGTATATTGCAAATATTGTTAAACTTGAATATGATTTTACCACAAGTGGCTTAACTTCATGCTTATGCAATTATACAACTGTCAGTAGACCATGTTTTCACCATTTTAAGTGATCCTATTGATAAATAAACAGCTTTAAATCTGCTCACCTTTACTTTTTTGGGCTGATCCATCTTACTCAGGATGTCTTTTGCATGGGACTCCAGAGCTGCCAGGCTGGAAGGCTTTTTCTCTGGCAGGCCATCTTCCTTTACTTTCTTTACTTTCTTCTTGCCACCTTCCATCACTTTAGGTACCTTAGGGGGCTTGGGGGCCTTAGGCATTTTGGGTGGTTTGGGGGGTTTCGATGGCTTGGCTTCTTTTTTTCTGACGATTTTGTCTCGAGGTGGAGACATACTGGTTGGAGACATGGGTTCATCTGGTTCTGAGGGGGCTGATGGAGGCTCCTCCGCCGGAGGTTTGGAGTTGCTGGACTCACTTTTTATGGCTTTAGATGCATTCTAGAGGGTGACAGGAACTATGTTCAAGTCATTACATTTCGCTAAAGAGCTTGAGAGCTTTATGGCGGTAGGGTAGGGTCGTTCATAAGACCGCCGTGCAACCCAAGCACTTATGCAAAAAATGTTATATTTAAAGAATAGACAGTCCAGCATCTTTGAAAGATTATCAGATCATCTGGAACGTCTTACCTCAGCAGTTCGAATCTCTTTGGCAAGGTCTTTAATAAGCTGTGATGGCTTCATGTTTTCGGGAAGCTCATCTTCATGTTCTAAGAGAGCCTTTAATGAGAAAGGAAGTCAGCTGTTAGTGTGCCCTGACTAAAAAACACAAAAAAACACAAATGTGCTTACCTGTTTTTTAGTCCATGACCTGAAGGCTCCATTGATGATTTTGGCACCGTGTACTAGGTAAGCTGCTGGTTGTTTATTCGTCCTGTGTAAACCTGTAAAAGGAATGATTACAAATTATGTAACATTATTTAAGCTTCCAGATTTTAGGGTTGGTTCTTTACTGTTTCAACATGATCGTGCCCTAGGGCTGAAAGTAAGGTCCAGAAAAGCATGGTTGGCAAGTTGGGTGTGGGTGAACTGAAATTAACCACCCAGAGCACCTGATCTTAACCCTATTACTTCAGCCAACATTAGTGCCTGAGCTAATTATTGTTTTTTTCTTTTTTCCTGACAAATGGCCGTTATAACCACCAAGAGAAAGTGATCATACAAGTGGTTGCAGAATTTAAAATGTATTGTTCAACCATGGCATTATAGCCTGAAAACTACAACAAAGTCACTTTACACAGAGGGAGATTTTAAAAAGAAATGTATGATGGTGTATCGTAGAACACACATGTACAGTATCGTTGTTTTTTATTGTGTATTACAGTATTGTCTGTTTTATAATTTAAGATTTAAGGGAAATATACTTGTATTTATAACAAAAAAAGAACAATTGGAATATTTAAAATGTTAAGTAA
The DNA here is from genome assembly GCA_034509265.1 of Microcambeva bendego. Classification (NCBI taxonomy): domain Eukaryota; kingdom Metazoa; phylum Chordata; class Actinopteri; order Siluriformes; family Trichomycteridae; genus Microcambeva; species Microcambeva bendego. Next base: position 9,006,723 of record JAYDZG010000025.1, read on the forward strand.
GGGGTCTTGCACGGATTAATTATTTTTATAATATTTCTAATGGGAAAAATAAGAAAGTCAAGGTTCTACTGTATCTGTCTGTATGTGGTAGGTATACTTAATTAATGTGACTACTAATTCTAAGCCAAGATTTTACACCCTCATAAGAAATTATATTTGGATGATTTTACAAAATGCTAAATGATTTGAAAATCCTTCCAAACTTTGTTAAAAGATCAAGGAACTGTAACCCATTTGTCAAAACCATTCCATGCATGACAATGATGAAAGGTTAGGTAAAGAGGGGGTGGGTTTCTACTAGAAATAAAAACGGACCCCCACAGCTGCAACCATTACTGTCCGCTAACAATGGACGTTCATAGATCACACTGATTACTCCAACCTGCAGGGCCATGGAACTTGCATTCTTTTCCCCCCAGAGTTTACGCTTTAGTATTGATTACATTAGACTGACTACATGACCACTACAGGAAACATGGTGCTCATTGAATTAAAATGTACAACATAAAGTGAACGTGAAAGCTGAAAAGGGTGGACGGAAAGAAACCCTGGGCTGGACAGGGAGCTATGAGGATTGCTGAGGAAATGAGTCACGACCCTTCCCCGTACACACCTACAATTACACACACACACACACACACACACACACATACCTACAGCCACACATGGAATGGAAGAAGTCTTAAAGATGGCCCTGAAAACTGACTCTCCTTCCCCTGTATCTGAACTTCGGCAAACTTGAAGAGCAAGTCTTGTCAAACCGTCCAGCTGTGCTCATACTACTGCGATCTGGCAAAATTAGGAAATGTGATCGTTTGGGGGGAAAATGGCAGAAACATAAATAGAGCGCAAGGCCAGCTGAGAGGAATTTAAACATCAGGTTGTAATGAAGCAAGTGATTCTGCCTTTTGAAGCTAATCATCTGTGAACTCCACGATGCTCCAGTTTAACAACTGCAATAATAATTCATTGCTGTACGGGTGCTTCTCATCTGCGCAGCAGGCCTCAGGTCACGACAGGAGAAGCAAGAGGCCTTTCGACTCATTTGGAATTCATTTAATGTGTATTCGGTGTGTTTTCTTTCTTAAATAGAATTAAATAGAACAAGATGAAAAATTGCAAACAGATAACTATAAAGTTCAATATTCTGATTTTCAGTAGAACACAGGTTGAGCGGATTGAATGAGTTCACCCTGTGACTTTGGGAGTAAAACATAAACCCTATAACTGAGAGTAATACCAAAGCTGTGATCACAAATATATTTAGGACATGTGTCGTCAATATTCAGATGCTCAAAATGCGTCCCAATAAACACATCAGAGTTCCTAACTTGTTAACATGGGTGTTTTAGAATGGCAGGAACTCCCATGTAGATTTGGCCACCCCTTGTGTTCAGTTCATGGCTATGGCTAACACTAATGTAGCACAGAAATCCCCATCGTCAGAAACCAAAATTGAGAATGACTGCAGCACTTATTATATTGCTGTGCACAATAATGAGTTTAACACATCAAAAACGTTTGCAGTGCTTTCATTATTGAATGATAATGAATTAAAATTTATTTTGTATAGTCTGACGCTTCATGTTTTTTTAGTGTCTGGTTTTATTACCTTTGATGTTGGTTTTAATTTGATTTGTTTAGTCTGTTCATTCTGTTTTATAGTTGTCTGCCTGTTTTTGGTTTTGAGATAATGGTCAGTCAGTTTTAAAAAAGCATTTATCATTGCAAGCTTGCATATAATTTCACTTTTTCACCATCTACTGTACATAATATTGTGAAAAGAAAATCATTTAAAGTCCATGGTTATGTCAGCCTTATTCAATACACACTTTTAGAGACATTATCTGTATGTATTAAATGTAAGTGATATCTTAAAATTCCCAAAAAAGGCCTCAAACACTGGTAAGCATGACCAACCTGTGTGTTATTTCCCTACTTGTAGTTTCCTCTCCTGTGCCATTGGGTCGGCAGTCTATCAACCTTGAGGTCATTTAAGATACAGACAGGCTTCCAAACCAACGTATGAAAAGCAGATCACTTATATTTCTAACATTTTATTACGATGCTGAGGTTCTAAAGCCCTCAATATTGGGGCAGTGGTAAAACAACTCATTCAGGTGCTTGTTATGCTGTCATTGAAAATACTCGGGTTTTTATGACATCACAGAGAAATGCCCTCAAAACACATAAATTAGTACTTACTTTTAAATCTCTCCAGGTAGTACCTCCCTGTGTACCAGCACGCCGTCTCAAAGTTGGGAAATGGAGTAAGACTTGCAACTTTAAGCCTTTTTTCCACCTCATAAGCCCTGAGTGGACAGAAGTAAACTGACTTTTACAGTGTGTATTATTGTAAGATGCACTTTATCTGTGTGGAAGCCTTACATCTTGAAGATGCTTTTGATATCTAACCACACAAAAAAACAGGTTTTGACACTTCCATCAGCAAATCAATTAAATATCCACAAAAATCCAATGCACACTATTTAAAAGTTGTGTTAATGAATTAAAACAATAAATGTGTCCCAATTTACCAGCATTGCATAATAAATTGGAATTTAACTGGCAGGAGTTAAAGAAGCTATCTTTATCTAAGAAAGACTGATATTTAGGTCATGTCT
>JAYDZG010000025.1:9009581-9022542 GCA_034509265.1 Microcambeva bendego
CAAGAGTAGCAGAAATGTAAAATTAGCCGATTTCACTCAATCACAGACTGACCTCATCTGCATCTCCACACTTAGATTATGGACAAAGTGGCCAGCAAAGGCTAGAGAGTCCACTGGGGTTAGTACTGCATTAATCCAACCTGTAGGAGAAAAAATATGGTTACTCTACACATATAATACTTCTTCAAGAAACTACCATGCATCCTTATGAATGTTAATACATGTACATTATCCAGAACAATGTATAATTATGACTGAATATGAATTGAGGATTAAGGGCAGTTACTTGTCCAGTACCTTAACCATTGTCCATCGACAATTCAGTGTCTTCAATCAACCTGGTAGCATGTCTTTTTTACCTGACGGAATGAAGAGTGTCTGCCCCTGCTTCAGCGTGCATTTGTAGCACTTGTCCACTTGATCCGCAAAGAACATCTCAGAGTGGTTGGACGATGATCTCCAGCGCTCATACAACGATAGGTTGGCTGAGGTGGGTTTGATCAGGAAAAAGATCTTCTCACCCTGGAGATGCCAGCACAATATAACTTAAGTACATATAATACAATCTAAAACTGATAGAATTTGATCAAACACATTCATAACATTAGGAGTTTAGAAGGTGTAGTTCAGACATTTAATTTTCAAAACTAAATCTATTTGTAGAAAATATTTTAGTTCCAAACTGACTCAAGATTGAACACCTTGCTTTTTAGAAGTATGTCGTATTAACTTTGATTATAAATGAACGGTGTAAAAACACTAGTAAAACTAAAATTAGGACTACTAACCAGATCACTTGGATGTGAAACTGTAATTGCAAATTAAATTATAGATAGCTGTCTTAGAGCTCTTTGCTTAACTGAGACCTAAGCTTAACCCGTTGAGTGTCTAGGTATAAATTAAGCTGCTCCTCCAGGACACAGTTATGAACACAAGCTACATCTTAGCAGTCGTGGAGAAGGATTGGCCACACTTTAAGACAGGTCTGACTGTAAAATCAACTATTACAACTAACTCGTTTGATGTTTATTACTTAATTCAGATAAAACTGAGGTACTAATAGTAGGATCTAAGACAGCAAGAGAAAACTTACCTAGCCTGTCTTTGTTACTCCCAGCTCAAATATGCTTAATATCTCTAAAATAAGAAATTTACTCTATGTAACTGATGGTGAAAAACTGAGCCATTAGTTATCGATTAGATTATTGAAATGCTCTATAAACTGGATGCTCTGGTAGATCCATAACCAAGCTTCAGCAGTTTCAAAATGCAGCAGCGTAAGTGCTAACTAGAACAAAAAAGGTTGATCATATAACTCCTATTCTGTCGTTGTTTACACTGGTTACTAGTTAATTTTTAAGAAGCAGGGTTACTTATAGTTCCTAGAATTAAATCACAGCTGGTGGAAGAGCGTTTTCTCACAAAGCACTTCAACTTTGGAATAATCTCCCTGCCTCTGTTTGGGATTCGGACACATTATCAATTTTCCAATCTAGGTTTAAAACATATTTATTTACTCAGGCTTTTGATTAGTCTTCAAACTATGGGTGTGTTGCTCCGGTCCTGGTCGTCTGGGGTCTGGGCAGTCTGGTGCTCTCATGTTTGTCAGATTTCCTGGTGCTGCATGTTTGCTTCTGGCTGCCTCTGATTTCTGACCTCCAGGACCGGGGCTGTCCACCCAAATATAGACAAAAGAGGCAGAGCTTGGGGGTTATTGGTCATAGAAACTTCTACTGATCAGGAATGTTGGGTTGCTATCATTATGCTTATCCTATCCGGTCACTCAGGTTTGATGACGGCAATAACCCTAGTATGTAGCCATAAATAAATATATATTAAAGATTTTTTTTTCTTTTTTTGCCCGACCCTGTGCAGTGTGGATGGAAAAACACCAGAACTGAGTAAATAGTAAATACTAAGTAAACTGCAAGGAAGCCAAAGAAGCCAAGTTAACCAACAATATCCTGTTTATGGCGCTGCCAGGACTAAGAAGGGTGGTGGTGGGGGTCTAGCTTAGGGACAGTGATGTAACGTTTATGCCAAGGCCATCTAGGTCACCAAAGCAAATGAACTATAATTGGCAGCCTTTTCCTGACCATATAAAAACACAAAGTTCTACTAAATGAATTTAATCTTTCATCCCAGCAGTGTGCCACACCTCTGCAAGATCTGCGCCAAGGCAAACCAAAGCTGTTCTGGCACCTTGTGCTCTGTTAAAATACTTTATGTTGGTGTTTCCTTTCCCTGTTTCCTTTCGTTTGGGAATTTAGCTCCGTCTAAGCTGGAACTCATAGAAGGCGACTGGAAGCACTAAGAAGCCTGTGTGTTCAGAGCGTGAAACTAGCAGTTTTATATTTTTTATTGGCTGTTTCTGAGTTCACAAACTTGTTTTTATTTGCATAATGATTTCTTAACTACTTTCACCGGGTTGGTCTGCAGAGTGTTGCTGTTGTTAGTCAGCTTGAGACGTTGGAAAGTTTCTGGTGGCCTGTCTGACTACATATTACAGACATTTAGGTTTAAGAAAATATTGAATACAGCAGATGATTGGAATAAATGAGCAGCAGGACCTTTTCATGCTTAGCAAAGAATGCATACAGTGCATGAATGGATGAAACATGGTACCTTTGCCTTAGCTATTATTAAAATTTATATAACACACATGAATGTGTTATGCTTCACAGACTGACGACACGTGTGCATTAGCCGACTGCATCTTTTCACCTGCACAAGGCAAGTTCATATGTGGACCAGTTTTGAGAGTCACACCATGATTTCATTATCTCTCATACGAGCAGACGTTATCAATTAGCCAGCATAGGTCGTACTTCGCTCAGTTGACAAGGAGTCCCTTATCTGTGTATTGTTGTTCATGCAGGTGCCCAGCGCAGCCCAGCTGAATGGCAGAGCTGAGTTTTGATCCAATGAGCTTTGGTGTGTACTGCACCACCCGAGAGCTCTCAAATTTCTTCCAGTTAAATTGCCATCATCATGGTGGCCATGGAGGGCTGAAACTAAAACCCATTGCTGGCCACATCTCACACAGACAGCCAAGGACTAAACTCCTGTCGGACAAGTAGCCATTGCTGGGCCCTTGAGAAAGGTGGCCAAGCCACTTGTGTAATAATAACTGCATTTTCTAAAAGAAGAAGTAGTTTTTGTAAAGAATATTTATTCATTGTACTGTGTATATTCAATCCTCTTTTTAACATTATCCGAGTCAAATCAAGTCAATTTTATTTGTATAGTGCTTTTTACAATAGACATTGTCACAAAGCAGCTTTACAGAGTTTAGGACCACCAGACCAAAACCCTTCTGTTGAGCAAGCCAAGGGCGACTGTGGCAATGAAAAACTCCCTAAAAATACAGGATAAAACCTTGGAGGAACCAAACTCAGCATGGGTCCACCCCTGGTGGACTGGAGACCCCCTACATTGCTAACATTTCTGGATGGATCATGATTAAGGATTTGGCAACATTAGCCATGTCTACATCAAAGTGTAAAAATTCAAAACATATCAGATTAACTAAGCTTGACTAAACTTGACCATTGCATTGATAAACTTCTAATGAAACATGCTAAAATATTACAGTGTGTTCACCTTCAGGACGTGGTACCACACAGTGGCACCGGCACATTCAATATGGAAGTCAGTGTAGCTGTCCTTTACGCAGATCAGACAGTATTTGGTGACTTTGGGCTTCCCAAGCAGAGCATCGTCTGGCCAATAGTTCTCAACCCATGATAACCTTCTTACGATCTGCGGACTCTCCACAATACTGGCCATCCTGGACAGATAAACGATACTTAGATGGTTAAGTCCTACTTGAATTGCATCATTTTGTAATATGTTTAATGCATTGTTGAGCAAATTATTATTAATGTCAACCTCGACACCGCTTCTACATGAAATCGATTCATTTGAATAATGAAAATGAAAGTCACATGACCAGAAAATATTTCATGACGTCAAAACTTTTCTAATGATTTCTACAGCAGATCCTAGTCAGCACCCCGCTTAAGTACTGTTGAGTGCAATTAAGTATGTGATTTCGGACACCCCTCGGCTTCATGTCATCTGCTCACAACATGAACTCGTAGTGCAAAAGTAAAAGTGAATGAAATGATGCTTCGATGGGAAAATTTGCTTCAATTATTTTTTAGTAATCGAATTACTCGAGTGTCTCGAGGAATCGTTTCAGCTCTAGAAGTAAATCTGTGTCATTAGATTTTGAAATGTAAGCCTTTAAAGTTCCAGTACTGATTTTTTTATATTATATATTATGATAATCAGATCACAAAATACAAAGTTCAAAAATTCAGAATAAACATCAGGAACATAAAACTTTGTTTCAGGACAAAAGTGACTAGTGAAAAAATTAGCAACTTTTCTGTTGATATTGGAGACAGAATCTATATATTTGAAGCCCTAGTTACACCATGATACTATATTGAGACTAAATTGATTGAGCTTGAAGTCATGGCACTGGAGTCCCTCTACAACAAACTAATCAAATAAGATTTTAGTTTATAATTTATTATACCTTAATTTAAATTGAAGTATTCAATATGGTCATGTAATGCCAATTTCAGTGTGTATGTAAAATGTCATGAGCACTTTCAGCATAAGTTAATTACATTTTACAGGTTTTTTTCAGCCACGTGTTACTTGATGCTGGCCAGTCCTCCCATGTTGGGGCAGAACTATGGAAAACATTCACTACATCCTATACAAAGTGTTTTTCCTTATTTCCTTGTTTTCCCAGCAATCATTTAGCTTTTCCATATAAAATAAATTTCCTAAGTAGTCCATATTGAATGGTAAACTAAACCTCACTACCTCAGGACTCCATATCCCGGTAGGTCAAAGCTCTTAATGTCTTAATGTTTTATCTCATCAGTGTAATCCAAATACAACAAAAACTTATTTCACTTTAGAAAAAAATATTGTACTGTATTTGTAATTATCTTTTAGCTATGATCGATCGATAGACAGGCAGAAAGACAGACTGACAGATAGCAAATATCTTAAATGAATCACTGATTCAAATCATGCTTCACATGAATCGATTCGTGAATCGTGACATCCCTTGAAGCTCATTATGTCAGAACTGTAGGACAGTGCTCACCTCGTGTCAGAAAACTCCAGATTAATGACATTCATCACTTTCTTTCTGTTTGTGCTGTAATAATAGTCAACAAATTCCTTAAGCTTCATTTTGCCGTTCGTCTGTTTGGGCACATCAATAACATCCACAGGAACATCGGGGCCTGGAAGGAAAAAAAAATCCTTCAAGCAGTAGTATTGAACAGTCAAGACGTATCAGGACTGTACAGGAGCAAGGGTGCAGAGTCTGCATTTAAGTCCATACCGACATAGTTTTCCACATCACTGACGTAGAACGTTGGTGAAGGCATGGTCATCCCCAATCCATCTTTCTTCTGGATCAGAATGGGCTCGTTGAAGCCGTTTTCTTCTAAATAGTCCAAGGTGAGCTGATTGCCACTGAGTTTGACCACCACATCCTCTGAGCTGCACGAAAGCAAATTGGTACTGTACTTATAAGAGCGTGTGTTTATTTTTACTATATTTAAGTGTCTCTGATGCGAATCATCCTTATCAGTTCAATGTGGACGCACTCCCGATCCCACCGTAATGACTGTAGTAGACACAGATTTTTTTAAACACTAGTGTGCATTGTTGCTGCTGTTGTGCATTATAAATGCAATTCAAGAAGAGGAACAAAATGATTGATGACCTGTCAGGTTTCACATGATTGTTACCGCTAATGAGCATGTCAACTAATTAAGATGTTTCTAATCAATCCATAAATCCTGGCATATTTTAATAGTGCAACTTCATATTTGATTAAAAACTGTATATTCACTCAACAAAAGGAACAAAATGATTGATGACCTGTCAGGCTGCACATGACTTTGACTGCTAATGAGCTAATCAACTTATTACGAAGTTTCTGACCAGCCCATAATTTCTGGCATATATTTACCGTGCACTCTTTATTCTGTTCAACACAACAACAATTTTCACTTATCATGCTATTCTATGTAATACTATACTACACTACATCATACTTATACATATGCATATGTGTGTGTGTGTGTGTGTGTTTGACAATAAATTATACTACACTACTAAAATCACATCCAACTATGTTGTACTACACTGTACTATACTACATCTCACTATTAATATAATAATATTATGATGTATACTATATATATATATATACTACCATGCTTTACTACCGTTATCCCAGGTTGTCTGCAAAGAAAAGTTTTTAACTCTGAAATATGATCAGAGTGCGCCATCTATTGGCAGCATGTGGTACTACAAATAAAGTTTACTTCAATCACTTGTGTTAAAACCTTCAAATAATTACAGTATACAGTGATCATGGTTAAGTATTTTAAATAAAGTAAAATATGGAGCTGTACCTGGGAAACGTCCTACTGCGCAGCTCTTTTATGAACACCTGACTGCCGTTCTGCACCGGTTTAACATCTCCGCTTTGTCCCGTGTCATGTTTATTCCAGTTCTTTTTCTTTTTCACTGCAAAAAGAAATACATGAAGGGACAGAACAGGTTAAACCAAACTATCATGCTTACTCGAAAAACATGTGACATTAGTTCAGTACAGTACATGTTAATTTGCCAAATCAAGTCAATAGATATTGTCACAAAGCAGCTTAACAGAGTTTACAGACCACCAGACCAGACCAAGCCCTGAGCGAGCCAAGGGCGACTGTGGCAAGGAAAAACTCCCTAAAGATACAGGAAGAAATCTTGGAGGAACTAGACTCAGCATGAACCCATCCTTCTTAGGTGGACTGGAAGATATTTTAAATAACAATTTGTTGTCTCAATTCATGCACAAAGTCAATAATATTATTACTTTTGATTATCCACAGTGGACAGATAACCAAAAATACACACACTTGCACTAAATTGCAGGTGAACTTAGAATCGACACTGAAATTGATTCAGAAAGAATAGAAAAAAAACATTTTAGCTAAACAAATAGAAAGCCAAGGTTTTTTTTTATCCAATATCATATAAAAATAAATGATCTTCAAAGAACTCAGTTTGTCTAGGGGGTAGATGTATACATTTATGTAATTCTTATGTATTGGCTCTTAAGTATTCACTTTATTAACTTAAGTTTTTGGTGTGTATTCTCTAAATGTCAAGTTCAAAATTCCCACCTTGCTGAAGCATGTTAAAAGCATAAAGTGGATTGTATCTATTAAAATGCACTTGGGTGTGAATACTAAATGTTCTGGTTTGCATTAAACCCACTATGACGTGTGACCTGTTCTAAAAGGAAGGATTAATTTTAATTTACATATATGTAGTTTCTCAAATTAACTGTTTCTAACACCGTAGAGTACTGCACGTTGCCTCCATCATACCTGTTATAACGACAGTAAAGATATTCTGATTCTTATTCTATTCTGATCGTACAAAACTGTAATGATCGTCATGTGTGCGCTTCACGGGTGGTCCAGCAGAGGGCGCAAGGGAGGCAACTGAATTAAATCACAGATCATTAGTGGTTGCGTTAAACTATTTACATATTATATTAATAAGGAATTTCCTTATTTTTATATTAAAGATTTGATTATTTTTCTCATTTATTTCAGAGATACATGTTGAATCATTCTGTGGGGATTCGATTGTACCGTTTACATAAATAGTCCTATCTTATAAATAGTGCTATTTAATGAATAGTGCTATCTAATGTGTTTATCCAGTATGGCATGTTGAAGCATGATCACAATATGACATTTTGCTGATGTTGAGCAGCTCTGCTCAGCACTTTTCTCGGATGTGATGTAATAGCAGTACAATAGGAGCATTGAAAGCCTAAAGGTACTCACTGGTGGATTTGCCGTGTGTCTTCTCACAGTTGGGGCAGTGGTAAATGTCGATGTCAGGGGCATCATCCTCGTCCACTTCCACACAGCTGGAACACACAAATTCAAAAGGATGGCAATTCAGAACAGGTCCAGAAATGTGATTACAAATACATTGTGCTTGGAACCTACTCCTTGCACAGCTCAAAGTGTGCAAAAGGTATGTACTAAGTCTCTTAATTATGCATTGGTGTGTTTTGGGCATAATGTGCAATAAACAAATCCCCATGTCACTTGCCATTCCCTTTAAGAGACGTGCGGTCTGACTTTGGTGGATTGTTATTTTAAAAATGCAGCTACCTGGATGTGCCCAACGTGAGAAGAGGAAACTGACCTGCTCATTCACGCAGTGAAGGTGTGAAAGGTTTGTCAAGAATCTAGGGGATGATAGCCGTACTATTGATATTGTAACCCAAGATCAAAACAGTAGTGAGCTAGTCTATTTACTGCTGTGCCACCCAAGATTCCATTATACTACCAATAATATATATTTGTTGTTGTGTCCTTCGGAAAACATGGTAGATGTGATGTGACACTTAGGTTACATTCATGACAGGAACACGTAAGTAACTGAATACACTACTCACAAAACGTTTGTCATATGTGGCTTACAATGGAGACCTTTACAGGTCAACTTAATGTGACCGTCTCTAAACTTTCCAATGATCATGTTCAACTGTTCAATGTTTCAGTACTTTTTGCACAACTTGCTGTTCTCTAACAAGTGTTTGATCCATGAATCGACCAATACATTTCCTGGTTCAATTAGAATTGGTATTTAAACAGTCCTTCTCATCATGCTGTTCACATTTTGACATCATGACACCAAGACAACACCTAACAATTGATCAACAGAGCCTTCAAACAGGATGTTCTCAAACGGAAGTGACCACTGAGCTTAGAGTGTCACAGAGTGTCATCAGAAGGTTGGAACAGAGATACAGAGAGACTGGAAGAGTCACAGAAAGGCCGCTTCATTGTGAACAGCGCCCTGCAGAGCCAGATGATGAATGCCACACAACTCCAGGCACCTTTAAGGGAGGTGAGAGGCACCAAAGTGTCACGACAGACCATTCAAAACCATTTACATCAGGCACAGGCGTCCTCGTCTTTCATGGGACAGGGAGCATTTACGCTGGATGAGGGACAGAAAATGATGCAGAAATGATGGCCGCCAACCTGATGTCAAGGAGAGCGCTATGCATCAGCCACTGTAGTGGTCATGTTACAGTGTAGGCAGGTGTATCTAGTCAATACAGAACTGCCCTACACTTTGTGAATGGTACAGAGACAAGCCCATCCTACCTGAATAACATAATTAATCCAGTCATTGTGCATCTGTATGAACAACACAGACCTAATTTCATCTTCATGGACGACAACGCTTCAGCTCATCAAGGTCACATCATTATGGAACGGCTGCTGGAGACTGAAGACCTCAAATGCACTTTCTCCAGACCTGAATCTTATAGAAAACCAATAGGATCAGCTGAGTCTCTGTGTAAATGTTGTACCCCTAAACCTACAAGAATTGTGGGATGCCATGCCTCAGCAGACAAAAAGTTGACTTGTGATCAGCATGTGACGTCGTTGTCAAGCTGTAATTGATGATCAAGGGCACAAGTTATTGAGACATTGGCATTTTTGTTGGGGTATAACCACCACTGTTGTTGGCTTTAGGAAATCCCCAATACATGCTTCTACTTCTACTAATGCCCTTCTTTCATGATATAATATCACTGTAGCATTTTACTTTTTTCATAAGTTTAATTCAAAAGCCAAATCACCCTAAATGTTTGTGAGTAGTATCGAGTCACAAGTTTGCACTGCACTAAGTGCAGATATTGTTGATATACTGCATTCTGTTAACACGTCTGAGCATTAGCAGCAATTGTAACAACAAGAGCATACGGGTGGAGAATCTGAGCGTGTCTAAAATTAGCAAGACGGCAAACTGCTGCCAACTCTGGAACGCTTTTCATACATTACTAATGCCCACTACTAATGCCATCCGTAGTAAAGACTTATAGCAGCTCTTAATTAAGATGAACTCTTTAACAAGTAACAGATCATGCATGTATCAAACAGTGAACATTTTTACTGAACATCTAGGATCCTTTCCTGATCATTAACGTCTCATCGGCAGCATAATCCATCCTAATTGACACAGCTGGTGCAGCAGCAGAAGGAGTGTTCATAAATTATTCAATAAAACATCCAGCTTTTTACAATGGGAACTCAATGCACACAAAGTATTAAAACAATCTGTACAGTACAAATGCTAGATCAGTGGAACCCAACCAGTGTGGCGTGTTTTCTTCAGGGGTCACCACAGGTTTTAAAAGTATTTAATTTAATGTATTAATCAAGTACTTCTTAAGTCTAAAAACAATTGCTTGTAAATTTCAATTGCATATGCTGTCATGGAAATTAACACCAATGGATAATTCCTATGAATATTTCATCAATTAATGTTAGTTCGGTTAAGCTGTTAAATTCTAGAATTGTAATTTGAAAATAAATAAGACTTGCCTAATAATAGTCCACAGTGTATTAGATCCAAGATCTCAATGTACTTTCTGCATTAATGTTGCATCACAGAAATGTATATGACCTTTGTCAAGGCCACTGACACAACCACATGACAGACAGTGTAGATGTCCCTAGATGTTCCATCATTTTTTCATCATTAGGCTTGTACATTGCAGTATGTGATGATCTTAGAAACCTCAGAGCCCAGAGAAGTTGACACCTCTTCTAAACACAAAGAAACTATGTCAATTCTATTTTCGTAATACAGGAAAGCTGTTTTCAAACATGTGTTGACTGACTTTTGAGTTAATATTATGCGTTTTGAGATGCCAGTTTTCTAGTCATGCTGGAAAATAAATTCTGCCTACAAAAACCCCAGCAGTGCATCTTAGCAGTTTCCGACTGATGTCGATGCATTCATGAACACAACCTCACTCCTGCTGATTTCGATTATTTTAGAATCAGTTCTTTAGAATCACTGTGTGTAGCTAGGCACATAAATATTAATTCTATTTTTGCATAAAACACCCTGTCAAAAGCCTGTAGGTTCAGATTATGAATTGTGATTAATGAAGATGTGTGTTTTAATAAAAAACAAATGCAATTAAGCACATGCTCTAAGAATTAAGACTTTGATCTAAATACTAACCTGTACTGTATTACTTCTGACTAGCTGCTTCACACACTTAACTACAGCATCAAGAAAAGAGTGCCTGAGTCAGTAATAGAGGGCAGTTAGACAGTAGTCTCTGCCTTAAAAGCAATATATGGGCTTAATTTGGAGCATACAATTTAATGTTTTTATTTAGACTCTTGGACAACATGTTCATGTGCACAGCTGTTCCATGCAAGTGACCAAACAGCCAGTAATGAAAAGATGGAAGAAACATCTTGAAATTAAGTTTTAAATTCCATTGTGTGTGTAATTAGTAAACAATTAGTTGTTAACGAGTTGCTCAGGTGATGCAACAACCTTAAGCTTGGTGAAAGGTACTATATAAGTTAAACTTCTTCTTCGTCTTCTTGTTCTTCTTCTTATTATTATTATTAAAACACACGCTAGCACACCAGAGCTGAAATTTTGAATACATCACATCAAATGTCAGCCATGCCATCCGGCTGGGATGAGCAGCCACATGAACAACGATTGGCCCTGTTGTACATATAGGGGTGTCTTTTGATGCATAGGGTCTCTTCATAACTGGCTGATTGGGCAAAGCAAAGCAGTCCAGATATGGTGCTGTGTAAAATTCTGTCTATGTAGAGAGCTTCTTAGGATTTTGGACGAACCCATCATGTCCATCATGCTGTCAACACCATCAGAGCTCTATAAACTATTGCTGAAGTGTTATACCACTGATAGTGCAGTGGTTTAAATATTGGATGTGTTGTATAAGGATGTAAAAGTACATATCACTATATATACACTATATATACACAATAAAAACACTTTTATATTTGTGAGCCTCAGTTTAGACACACGCTTAGGCAAATATTGATCAACTGTAAATACACTGCAAAACCCGGCTTCTCTGATCTCCAGCGTCAGTTGGCAGTGTCACTGATATAGCCACCACTGTTACTGGTAGTGTTAACCGCTTCCCCCTAAATATGTGAATGAGTGAGTGAGTCTATCCCAGATTGGGATTGACTGAATTCAGGTCCTTAGTGAATTTTTTGTTACTTCTGGTTATTCAAATGAACATTTTCACACAATGTTAGAAATCTGAAGTTATATATATATATATTATCTTTTAATTAAAATACCAACAAAATATTTCCTTACAGACCGCCTCTCACAGGTCAGGCATAGAAAAAAACACACAGAATGTGCATTTGAAAACCTAGTGAGCTCTCTACATAGATGCATATGGCGGACGACACGGGACAAAATATTTTTTTTCCAAAATGACTGTTGTAACATGTACAAACATTTTTATTTGCAAGTTCGGGCTTTGTATGCTTAGTAAGCATAGAAACCTGATGTAATCAAGTCGTGGCCTTTGGTGGTGGTCGTGTTACAGTGTGGGCAGGTGTGTCTAGTAAATGCAGAACTGCCCTACACTTTGTGATGGTACAGTGTCAAGCCCAACGTACGCGAATAACATTAATCCAGTCATTGTGCCGCCGCATGGACTACACAGACCTAATTTTATCTTCATGGACGATAGTGCTCCAGTTTATCAAGGTCGCGTCATTATGGACCGGCTGCTGGAGACTGGAGTACCTCAAAGGGAGTGGCCTTCCCTTTCTGACTCCCATAGAAAACCTACAGGATCAGCTGAGTCACCATGTAGAGGCTCATAACTCTGTTCTCCAGAGCCTCAAAGACCTGTGGGCCGGCCTTCACAAAGAGAGGGATGCCTTTCATTAGCAGACAATAAGTCGACTTGTGAACAGCATGAGACATCATTGTTCTCAAGTTATTGAGACATTGACATTTTCTGTTGGGGTATACCACCACTGTTGATGGCTTTTGTTTCAATCAATTG
>JAYDZG010000025.1:9062569-9072707 GCA_034509265.1 Microcambeva bendego
AGTGACACTTAAAAGGTTAACTTGGTGATAACCTATGCCTCATGTGCTACCAATAAAATATGCCATGACTTTTATTAAGACATTAACTATGTACACACAAGAACATAACTTATTGCTGTTTTATCATTTCTGTAACATTTAAACATGTCAAACGCAGCTCCGGCCTTGAGCACACGTCTCCAGGTTTGCCATATTCACAGTGATCAAGGGTCTTTGATCGGAGATGTGCACGATGCATGAGTACTATAACTATACATTATATGGCCGAAAGAATGAAAATCTGACCATGCTTGGACATTCCCAAGCGTGAACATTATGATCACCTTCCTAATATTCTATTGGTCCAACACAGCCTGTTACTGTGATGCACTGTCAAGTCAAGTCAAGTAAAGTCAATTTTATTTGTATAGCGCTTTTTACAATAGATATTGTCACAAAGCAGCTTTACAGAGTTTAGGACCACCAGACGAACCCCCCCTGTTGAGCAAGCCAAGGGCAACTGTGGCAAGGAAAAACTCCCTGAAAATACAAGAAGAAACCTTGGAGGAACCAGACTCAGCAAGGGCCCACTGTGTGTTCTGACCCCTTCCAATCAGAACCAGCATTAACGTCTTCGGCGATTTCACTGTTCCTTCTTTGGACCACTTTTGATAGACACTGATCATCGCAGCCCGGGAACACCATGCAAGACCTAATCCTCTAGCCATCACAACTTGTTCCTTGGAAAATGTTACTACTTCTACTTTGAGGATAAAAGTTTCACATGCTGCATGATAAATCCCACATACTAAGAGGCGCCTTCATACTTTCAGCCATATAGTGCGAGTCAATAACATCAGCTGACACACAAGCGGGCACAGAAACAATCCCGAAGACCTCAAACATCCAGAGACATGCGAAAAAGCTGAGCCCTCTGAGCCAGTTCTTTGGCAAAGTCTTTAGCTTCCTGGACGGCACCTTTATCGGGAAAGTGCAAAGCCGCTTTCTTAGTGGCCACAGCCAGTTGCTTGAGCAGGGCGCAGAGGTGGTTGCTTTTGCACAGAAGTTCCGGTCCGTCCTGCCTCCTCTGGGCTTCCGTACAAAGCGTGTTTATGAGTCTCTGTCCCACCATGATCACCAGCTTACTGTGAGATATGAAGTTTTCAGGAGGCTGTCCCTCTTCCAGACTAGTTACAAACTTACCGACGGCTTTTTTGATGGCTCCGAAGTACAGGCGGCAGTGGTCTGAGATGTTGGACTTGTTGCCGGCGGGACTGCTGGAATCGGGTTTGGAATCCTGAAGGAGAAGTAGTCAAAAACTTTAAGAGGAAACTGCTACTAGGATGTCATGGAAAATGTATTTCCTTCTTTAGGAACTCAGCTGTCCCTAGTTCAACAGCTTATTCAGAACTACAACAAAATTTAGTCATACCCATCTCTCTAACTCAGTGTGGTCAATTTGCAGTAGTGGTTGGTAACCCTTTTTCACCCAAGCACTCTGCACAGGTGCCTCTTTATCTGCTAATCAGGGTCCTTAAAAAGCATTTGAAGACTCCATCGACAAAGTGCGAGCATCCCTCTTCAGAATCTCAGTGCGAGTGGAAAATCTTTTAAAATATTTTAATTACTGCTACTACAACTACTGCTTAGGTTGGGTGGAAGCAGTTGTTAAATGTTGCGCCATCTGCATTATTGATTTAGGTTATTTTTTATGCCCTTTCTAGCACAGCCCTCCACATTTAATGAGTTTTAAATAAATCACTATTAAATTACATTAGCATTAAAATTATGACGGCATATAAAAGCCCAGCAAGACAATGATCTAGAATTATAACCTGAGTTTCAACGTCTTCTTTCTTGTCTGGCTTGACATCGTCTTTGGCTTCCTTCCGTAGTTGCGTTTCCAACTCTGGTGAAGACTGGAACAAATAACAGCAATTTAAAATGTTATTATATTAAGGAAGGTATAATTTATTTAAGCAGTAAACACAATACATCCACTGGCATCAGCTACCAAAGCTACCAAAGCAACGGCCTAGATACATCCCCAAAAAATCCCCCCAAAATGCCAAAAAAATAAATATTAAAGATCATTTTGGTCCACCGGATGCCCTTCCTGATGCAACCCATATGAGCAGCTTTACAAGCTCTCTAGAACCAACATAAGGACCTGAGATCAGTACCGTTTTTTCATAGTCGACTTCTTTTTTGTCCAGTTTGATGCTGCTCTTTGCTTTCTTCAGTTGATGCTTTCTAAAACTTGGAAAAGTCTACAACAGAGATAAAATGAGAAATACTGAGGATTTTGGTAGACTACAGGTACACTGCATAACCAAAAGTATCTGAGCTTATTCCAGAACCATGGGCGCTACATTAATACAGGAAGTACATTTGTTTTGTGTGTTATTATGTCTGTATGTTGTCTTGCGTTGTCTTTCTGATTTCTGAATTTCATTGTACCAGGTCATTGGTAGAAGAAGATTTATTAAAAACTTTATTTATCGTTGCTGTATCTTTAGCCGTGCTGACTGCAGTGCATCCCACGGCTGCTGGAGGTTATGTGAGGAGAGTAGTACTTGAAAGTCAAGGTCATGCTTGTTGAATCAGTGTGGGAATCTTTTGCCTTGCTGGAAGATCCCCTCCACACCAGGGAAGACAATCAACACATGATCTGTGACGATGGGTTCATCTGGCAAGGCAACAGGATATCAAGGAGACCTTCAAGTACTATCCTGATGCCCAGATTTAACAGATTTGAACCTAAATGAACATCTGTGGGGCCACCTCAATGGTCACGGTCGCTCTATGGATCCTCCCATACACATCCTCCTGGACGTTACTGAGTCACTTCCAATCCATGCTGCACACAGCGGTTCTTCTGGATATTAGCTGGGGCTCATACTGATGTGACTCATGAGTTTACATGAAAAGGAAGACAAAAGCTCTGACATCCAAGCAGCTCCGTCTATATGATCCGATCATCTACAAGCCTTGAAGAATTATTACCTGCCAACTTGAGACGGATACTTGTTTTTCAGTGTGGTCTTCTTTTCTGTCTTTTGATGTCATCTGCTGTTGCCTTTCAATCTCTGGTAAAGTCTAGAACAAATGGTATTAACAGGCATGAAAGATGGGAACTGAATGATGTCTAAGCAGGTAGGTCAGTATAGAGACAGGACAGGCTATCTCTGGGGATTAGCTAAGTCCAGAAGAGATGCAGAAAAGATGCAGAACCCTACAGTGGCGCCCATACTGGTAACTTGATACTTTAACAAATGACGCTACTTAGGACATTATTGATTAATAATCAACAATAAGGCTCACCTGAAGCTGTACGTAATCGTAATCCACTTCTTTGTCCTTTGGAAAGTTGTTCTTCCCCGGACTTTTTCTCACAACTGGTGGACTGGTGTTCTTGGGCACGTCTTGCTCCTTTGAGGCATTTTTAAACAGAAGCTTGCTGTTAGCATTGACGATAGACACCAGGCGCTTCACATCTTCAGGTATCATCCTTGCCACGGTGACAAAGCGCTCCAGCTGGTCTGGAGTCTGCGGCTGCCCGAGATCCTGAGCCAGGACATCCAGAGGCCATCCCGAGCGCCCCAGATCGTCCACGGACTTCTGTAGTATCAGCCCTGAGTCCTCCACCACGGCGAGCTGCTTCAGCAGCCTGACCTGCAGATTTGAGTCGGTCAGCCTCTGAGCGTTGCCCCTGACATCCAGTGCGAAGTTCAGGAAGCCCGTGACAGAGTGCGCGACGTCTTCGGAAGCTGCCCGGATCTCTCGGAGATGCCCTTCCAGGTGTTCCCGACTCCTCCAGCGACTGCTCACAAATTCCATGAGCCGGGGGACGGCCTGACAGACTGCTCCGTGGAGCTCCAGGAGCCGTTGTGTCGCCTCGTCTTGGGGCAGCGCGATCTCCTTGAGCGGCTCTGGAGAGGGCGAGCTCAGCATCATGGAGTCGCAGGAGCTCCTGGAAGAGCTGGAATTGCTGGACGAGGTGGACACGGTGGAAATCCGTTGGCTGCTGGAAACCGACAAGCCTTTGAACTTTTCCACTTCGTTCTCGATGCTGGTAGCCTCTCTGTCTCGTAACTGTCTGTTCCGGCTCCAGGACGGACGCCCACGAGGGCAATCGGGTCTCAGTCCAGGATTTCCACGGTACTCCAAAGGTTCTAAAGCCTTTTCCGTTTCGGACAGGTTTACGCTGTTCTGTATTGGGATGCGATGTCTAGAAGGCGGTACGTCGTAGATACTTTCAGCATTTGATTGGATGTTTGTCTTTTGCTGTGCCGTCACACTACATTGTGGGATATCGTAAAGAGAACTGGAGGTTGGCGGAGACCAGACACATGCCGGAATGGTATCATAGATGTGACTGTCCAAATCAGCATTTTTAGATGGAGTGCAGTAGGATTTGGGTTTGTTGGTGGGAGTTTCAGGTGCCGTGGGAATATCATATATCCATTCAGACTTGCGGGGAGCGGGCATGGTGCTGTAGCTGCTTGAAAACTTTGGGCAAAGCTTGGTTTTAGAAGGCATGGGGATATCATAATTCGGATCACTAGACAGGAATGTTGGTAAAACATAGACCTGTAGATAGAATAGAATATTTACAGTTATGCTTTTGTTTGCAGCATTAAGGGGACGCTTTCATCCAAAGGACTTACTAAATATTAAAATCAGTGCTGTTCGATCACAATATGTTGCTTAACTTTCACCAAAGATCTTATTAATTCTAAATATTAAAATATACTAAAATATAATAAGATATCCAATATTCTCTTAGCTGCTCCCGGTTAGGATTCTGCATTGATGACGCCACCCTCCCCATTTATCCATGCTTGGGACCGATGCTACCTTGGGCACCTGAGTGGCTAGATACTGAGAGGACAGTTAAGTGTCTCCGGTTAACTTGGCTGCATGTTTTGGGACCGTGGGAGAATTGTGGAGCATCCGGAGTAAACCCATGCAGACACAAGGAGAACATACAAGACATACAACAGGACCCAGACCAGCCTGCCTGGGGATCAAACCCTTCTTTGGACAGTGCTACCCATGATATGTTAATGATATGGATTAAGATATTCTTTACGTACAGTACTGGGATGGGGTGTGTGCTTGCTCTTCATTGTGTCATACTTCTGAAAGTCAGCAGGCAACATCAGGGATGGCTTCCGTTCCATAGGAAATGGAGAGTGCTGGACATCAAAGTGACATCAAAGTGAATACAGGTTCTAATTTCATTTAAAAGTCATGTAGGGATGACCGAGACTTACCGCACGCAAAGATTCTTTCCTTGGAATATCGTACACGTTTGAACTGGGACTGAAGGAGCCACAGGTTGCCTTTAAGATAAAATAAAAAGTCGATCTTAATCGCACTTCGTAGATTTATGTAGCAGGTAGGACATATCAGGAACTGCTTTAGCAAGACAACATGAGCTTGGTATGTCTGCCCAATTAACTCCGCTTTCAAATTAGACCCGTAAAACACGTTAACTGGAAGAGAACTACTGTAAAGGTTAACAGTTCTGCCTGGAGCAAGAGAAAAAATGAGCAACACGTGGGCTGCCCTGAGCTGACACTTCTCTTTTACTCGCGTTCTTTCTCCTGCTTATCGTTAGCAGTGTCTGAAGTCTGTCCTTTTTTTTTTTACAGGGCCGTAAAGATTCTCAGGCGAAGACAGAGCATCTGCAAGTGCTTTAGGCAGGAGGCCATAATGTGACCGGCTCCTAAACCTGCTGCCTCATATACGACTTGCACGAGGTGAGTCAGTCATCCTGTCATTTTAAGGTAGCGCACAAATGATCAGTGGTCGTTTCTAGAAGGCGGAAGGACGCTAAATTACCAGGAAAAAAGAACTATGATGCCAAAGCTCTTGACGGTGACTAGATTGTGCTATTAAAGAGCCACAGTCAATCACACCTTTTCCAGCAGCCAGCAGTGGACTAGCCATATCATTAAAGAGCGAGTTATTCTTCCAGCGCTCATGCAGGCCTCTGAACGAGAAAGTTGAATCCTGGGAACTAGGGATGTAACCAGTCACCCAGAATCTATAATCGATTCACTTAGGGCACCGATTTGAATCGGTGATTCATTTAAGATGAATTAAACAGCAGAGAGCGCTAGTATAATGAAACCATCTTCAGTTGATCAGAACTCTAGTTGGACAAAACACTCACACGTCATCGTAAAAGAAAAACGTCTGGACACCCACCAGTTTCGAAGAACTGCTATTCTCCGGTGTGTCCCCCTGTTGTTTCGAAGGCACCTTATAGAACCGGTTCATGACCTCATAAGGTTGGACGTTGTCTGCATTAGTTGGTTCTTGGGGGGGTTTGTAATTGTTCTGGTGACTGAAAGCAAGTCTTCCGGCCTCGACCGGAGAGAGCAGGCGCAGCCGATTGCCCGGGGCCAGACCTCGCCGGCCGTCAAAGGAGCACCTCCACCAGCCCTCGCTGCCCTTCACGGTCCGCTCTAGGACCGTCACAACATCGCCTTTGTGAAAAGCCAGCTCATCTGGGCTTTCAGCTGTGTTGTCAAAGAGAGCTTTGGCGAAAGTGGTCTGTAAAGAGAATGTGACAGTGTAAATAGAAAAAAGCAGCACAATACAAAAAATACACAGAGCTAATGGGAACTAGTACAAAATGTCTTTGTGTAAGATCTAGAATAGGTCCAGGCTTGGCCAGGCACCGGTGGTTGGGCTAATGGAATGTCGGGGATGGTCTTCTCTAGATTCTTTGTGTATAGAAACTTCATAAGTGAAGTCACAGCAGCGTAATCCAGTGTGTAATCCTTTCTGTGACAGCAGAACGCCAGATCAGGTCTGCTCTAGTGAGGTCGTTATATTGCCGTTCAAGGTCTCAGGTCAAGTGTACAATAAATATTTATTTACTTGGAAAATCTCTCTACTTACAAGACTGAATTATCATTGTCCTTAGTTGTAAGTTTGTAACATGTGACATACTGTATACGCCCCATATGAATACACATATTACCTGATGTATGGATGTGTGTATATTCATGTTATATTGTAATGTATCCATATTTGTCAGCATGTTACATTTATCTATATAATCTTATGTACAACATACACCAACCAGACATAACATTAAGTAAGTAATCACACTGATTATCTCTTCATTGCGACACCTCTTAGGTGTATATATTGAGGTTTTATCCTCAAACTCGATGTGTTCGAAGCAGGACAGGGTCGTAGCATCTCCAAACTGCAGCTCTTGTGGGGTGTTGCCGGTCAGCAGTAATCAGTATCTATCCAAAGCGGCGCATCAAGGGAATGTTAGTAAATTAACTAAGGGTCATACTCGACCAAGGCTCAGTGATACACTATGGAGCAAAGGCTGTACACATGTATTTGGATATATATGACCAATAAGGGCATTCAATCTACACGACTAAGATCAAACCCAACAGGTATCACCTGTTGCTGCACCTTGCCAACCATAAATCATTCATTTTTGGTGCCAACACGGAGGAAAGAGATTTTTAAAGCTTAGTTTGCACTAAAAGTCTAAAAGTCTTACTTTCTAGGACCTTACTTAGTAACGCAGACTAGAAAATCTTAAAATAGACTGTGACGATGTTAAATATTTTTTCTATTAATTCCTGCTAATACCACTGACCTTCATCTTCCTTTCACTTCCTTTAATGACTTCAAATGATTCAAGTTAGCTGCTCTTAATTCTTGGTGTATTGATTTTCCTTTTTTTAAGTAGTTTTATAAACATTTATAAGTAGACTGAAACTTCTAATCAGATCAGTGATTCATTTCTCCTTTCAGCCTCACAGATGCGGTCAGCATCGGCTAATAGCGAGTGCATGAAGACAAACCCACCAATGCATCTGGATTTTTTTTCGCTTCCTGTCTAAGCAACATTTAATTATATCTGTGAAACCCCCAAACCTCAGTATAGAAAAAAAAACGACCCAATGCATCAGTCTATACCTTGTCTGTCAGTCAGACAGGACAAAGAAAGTTTGCAATCTGAATAGCATTTCCTGAGGCATGGGCGGGGTGCAATTATTGCTCTACTGGTTGTGCAGGAACTTGTGCACAGGTTCTTCCCAAATAGATCACACCACCTGCAAAAGCTAAATTCGGCACGAGCACATGCCGCCTGCGATGTGCAGGGGTTGTCCCTGTGCACACAAACACACAAACACATGTGCGTTGACACACACTTGTACACGCGCCCCATGTGTTTAGGAATCAGCAGCAAGAGTGTTCAGTGCTCCGTCTTCCAAGGTTGTGCTTTGGAACCTTCGAATGGTCAGAATGTCTCATGCGTATGTTCATGTAGAGGTGGAAAGAGTACTAAAATATTGTACTTAAGTACTATTACTTTGATGAATTTTTAGTTATCATTTATTTTACTAATAAGCTCATTTTAACGCTCATTAAATTGTCATCGATATGATTCAAATAATGCAAATGCTAATTCTTAGGTTGCATCTTCATGTGGAAAGTGTGTATACAAAGTGTTATGTAAGATGAGAGGGGGGCGGCACGGTGGCTTAGTGGGTAGCGCTGTCGCCTCACAGCAAGAAGGTCCTGGGTTCGATCTCCAGGAGTTTGCATGTTCTCCGCGTGGGTTTCCTCCGGGTACTCCGGTTTCCTCCTACAGTCCAAAGACATGCTACCAGGTTAACTGGAGACACTGATTTTTTTTTACATTTGAAAAGAATGTTTGTTGGTCCACGTTCGTCTGCCATGTTTGAACATTTTTTTGGACTGTGTGGTGACAAGATCCTTAATCAAACCCTACCAGCAGAATGCAACACCATGCTTATCTCTGTATTCACTGTAAATGCCTTTGACCTTCATGAAATATGACTGATGGGTCTGAAACTCCTCATTCCGGACGTGACGACTCGCCCTATCCTCACCCCACACACACGCCTGCCTTCCTTCCCCAGTCCTCGGCCTGATAAGGCCAGCCGCTACTGCAGCCAAGAATAGAGCCGACCTTTTTTTCCCCGAATCATGGATGACAAAGGCTCTATTGAGTACTCGAGGCTGACGGAGAAGCACCTGTTGCAATCCAGCGCATTTAGTGTGCTAACCACAACAACCACACTGCTACACTGACTCATACAGCAAGTCCCGAGCGGCGGGTAAGAGAAGCACATGACAACCACCAAAACAGGACGACGGGGGAAAACTCAGGGCTTGAACTGTACGTTCTTCTTACATCTTAGAAGTCAGAGACGTCATCTTTGCATTTCTCAATGGCTTTGTCTCAAAAATGAGAATTTGTCAGGAGTTCCTAAAGCCGAGTTCACACTACAAGATTGTCGGGGTGTAGGGTTCTCTGTAGGGTTCACACTACACGTCTCACAATCAGGAGTCTAAAAGTGTAAAAAAGTTTTCACACTACACGATTAATCTCCAGGAAGAATCACAGAGTCTGTCTGGTCTCCCAAAATACATTTTGTCATAAAATACACATGCTAGTGATGCCGGATATGCAGTTCAATGGTAAGATCGATAAAAGTTTGCCCATGTACAAAGAGGAAAAAGAAATTAGTGGACTGGGCCACACACACACACACACACAACACACACACACACACACACACACACACACACACAATTCAGAATTTTTATTATGTTTCAACTCGGATTATAAATCACTCTCATTGACTGTAGTCCCTATACACTATATGCTTTTAATTAATATGATTCTTAGAATAGCGCAATAAACAATAATAAACCTCATTTTCGTCCCACTACACGTTCTCTACGCCTTCTTTCGGCCCATTTCGGTATTGGACTTTACAAAATACAGAAAAGCTGTGGAAATATGGAAAAACTACGTAATATCAGAATATTTGCTTGCTGTATATATGGGGCGTGTTTGAAAAGCTAGGGAGCTGCTCTGCTCTTTTACTGCCTACACAGTGAGCTATCTAAGTAAAGAAAATTGCAGTAGGACATTACTTCATGAATCGGATCATTGAAATGCTTACTAAGCTAACACAGAAAGAATCGTAGCATTCAAACCAATGAGATTAGGTGAGCCAAAATGTTCATATGTTAAACCGTTCATAAGTCAAGGGTCCAGTGTAGTTCCATAATGAACGGTACATGAGTCACTGTATTACCTGCATCTTAATATGTTTATATCTTAAAATGT